>JAQGAB010000707.1:0-22954 GCA_034696565.1 Isotomurus graminis | reverse complement strand
GACTTGAGAGAAGCAATGGAATTCTTTGTTAAGCTGAGGGAAAAGACTAAGATTAATAAGTAAAGCTTACAAGCAAGCAAGGTCTGAAAGTGATTTTTCACAAAGGTTCGTTCGTAATGATAACCGAAGTAGTGGAAGCAAAGTGTGGGTAGTGTGGGATGTGTTTTGATATTTTCATCTGATTTGATCTTTTCATGGCAGATTTTAGAAACCCTTTGAAGGTACACATCACTGTTTATAATTTCGCGTTGATTCGATAACCTTACACACAGATTATGGGTTTTCTGGTTATTCGTCATCATAAATCACAACCTTCATCACATTTAAAGTTAAAATTTGGATACCAGAATGTTACATAAGCCCAAATTCCGTTAGTTGCTGTCACTGCACCGTAATTTACTTTTGTAATTTCCATACATTTGTGGATTGGATGTGGAAAATAGAAATGCAAATTCCTCATCTCTCCAAACTCCCCTGGGATTGAATTCTTACGGTTACATGGACTCGTACGCATTTTTATATATAAACATACATAAGAATTTCAATGAATGTCCATTGTATGCCCAAATACAAGAGGAAGGAAACTGTCATACGAATAGAAGATGAGTTTAGGAAAGATGGTAAACATTTACACCATGGAACGCTGCACAAAACGGTATGGATTTTTACACATTTCCTCAACATCCTTTGCTAAACAACGTATGGAGAATAACGAAGCATTTGTCAATACACTTGTCTCCGAGATTTATTCGAAATTGTGAGCAACTGGAACTCTCCTCCACTCCATCATCCTTACTGAGAGGAACTTGAATGGCACAATGTGACTTTTTGTTAAGTTATTCATGAAATTTTAAATTCCGTTGAATAAGAATGGAGGAGAGATACATGGGAGATACATCTTGGGTGACGTGGAGACGAGTGGAAATCCGATGTGCCTCTGGCAGGTTCCTTTTCCCTATTTCCCATCATCTACTATTATATTATTATAACTGAGAGTGAACCAATAACGTCCTCGTATAATTCGGGATATAACATGTGAGGTGACAGCTCAGGAAGGAAAATGAAATGGATGAGATTTTGTTTCATTTTTCCACACCACCAATACAATCTCGTGTTCCACAATCCACCACATATCCCACCCGAGGCTTGCGAAATGAACTTGAACTATTTTTGACACACACGACTGAGACATCATCATCATTTGTGGAAGAATAAAAGCTATGGCATGAGACACACATGGCATACCACATTTATTTTATCGAGTTTACCAAATCCTTGTCCCAGTCTCTTTAGAAATGCTGATCAATTGCATTTTGGCATTCTGCATACAAATGGGTTATTGGAATGAGAAATATGTGTATGCAAAATGCAACGACTGGATGCTCTTGCTATTTAAAGTCTACTATGCACAGTGTTCTTTGGCTCTGAGAACCCACGATCCTAATAAGCTGCTGGATAATTGAAATATTGTTATGCAACTCTTCAAACTAAAATCCCTCGAAAGATGTTTTCCCTGGTGAAATTCCGAATCGATGGGAAACAACTTAATGGAAGAAAATATAGAGAGAGGATGTGAGAAGATATTAGTCGGCTGATATAGAGATCTGCATGGGTGGTGTGTACTAAAAGGCTTTGGTTCATTTGCTTGTGTTTTAATACTCAAGGTGCATGTTACAACCCATTAGGGAAACTATTGTTCTTGAGTAAAACTGATGGTTGGGGAAAGACAGGGGAGCATTTGCTCTGTATCAGGAAGCAAATAGGTAATATATAGGCACGTTATATCCCCAAGACGAATCTCATTAACTCAAAGAGAGACTATGTGTGTGGTGTGTTCTCATAGTTGGTCGCAAAAGAGTTGCTTTCACTTCAACTTCCGGTAACAAGAACGGATGGATAGCACCATTGGTGGTGGTGTACTCTGGTATAAGACAAAGAAGGAGAAAGTAGAGGAAATAGAAAGCACAGGTCCAACATATTCGTGACAGTATATAAGGTGGAAAGCAAGAAGACTAAGGATTTGCAGGCGAAGAGCATCAATCATCTCCTTCTACGTCCATTTCCATTATATTGATTTCTCCGCCTACCTTTTCGAAGCATTAGAATCACCAATACTTTCGTGCATTATCATATGCTTTGTTAGGTGTGTCTGAATCATGCATGTGGATGATCCATGGTTCCCTCATTCCTAATACCCTCCCAACCGTTCTCTGAACAAAAGTAACAACGCCAGAGTGGAAAATAAAGTTCCCATGCAAGTTTCGAATGCCTCGCTGGCTCCAAGCAAACTCACGATTTCACACGTTTCATTGCAGAGACTGTGTTAAGCCCCTCTACGTTTTAAGCCTGTCGACTATACACATCCCTCCGTCCGTGTGGTATCATAATAACTTAATACCATTACTTCATTGTCAGACTCGGGCTGAGATGATCACTGAGCTCGCTTGTCACTTACGATGTACATTTCTCTTTGAAGTCTTCAATCTGTACACACTCTGCTCAAGCAGAACTAATGAGATTTGCACGGAGAACTATAGAATACTACCTCAGTAGCATTGTGCACTACGCTTCCTTACAGGTACTGGGATTCTACCAAAGGGATCTTTAATAATTATCCGTCTTATTGTTACCCAATGTATTGTCCTTTATTACTTGCAATCCCTTCGTTAATTGTTTCCGTGTGTCAGATTCAATTTATAGCTAAGAGCTAACCTTCACAACGCAAGAATTGGAATTTTTAGAATTCTATTGGATACATTCTCAGAATACTTGTCACAAGGGGGAAAACTTGGAATATAATTCACAAGCTCCACACAATATCAAAGAAATCATGCCGAACTCATTCATTCCTCTGTTAATCTCTTATATCAAAGGACATTTTTGTTCAAGTGGGTTTTCATTACAAACAAAAGTGTTTTTGAAATGAACTCCTTTAAAAAGAATATTCTGTTTACATGTTGGGATGATTAAAGAAAGATTTCAGTGTGCGAGGTGATATATTTCTGTATATGTCGCGTTATGACTAGTCACTAATAATAATATTAAAGTGATATACGTGGTCTTCGAGTTGAAAGATCAAACTAACAGTAATGGGATTATAAAATGCTTAAAGAATGGTGAAACAAGTGGAGACGTATTTATGTGCTTCGCTCTGCACCTGTTTAGCTGTGAGGTTAACTCATCAAAATCATTAGCGAAACAACAATGTACTTAAAATCTTGAGTACATTCATTAACCGTAGTTGAGTTGTTGAGTACCACGGAGGCTGTTTCGCTCACGTAGAATTATGAGAACACAAGAGATCCTTTGCATTGTGAAGAATGATTAGTAAAAGAGCACGTGCTCGACTAAATAACTGAGATCTTACACAACATTCTCTTTAATAATACTTTCCCTCAGCTTCATCCCATTCCTCTGTGTGTCTCTTCTCTTTCTCTCTTCATAAGTTTGGAAAAGCAATTGTAGATTTTGAAGATGTGCAACTTCTACCACGAACAGCTTCATCTTTAATTAAAACTTCGTGAGCTCGAGCTCTTGTGTCTGACACAGAATATGTTGTGTCTTCTACCAGGTTGAGTTTACAGTGGGAAAAAGACATTTCAAAAACTCTGAATTAGAAGAATCTGATGATGAGAAACTCGTTGAAGGAGGAATACATCCCACCATTCCCACAAACAACTTGGTGCGCGTATTCTCATCAACCTTTCCTTCCTTTCCCACTGGCTAAGGTACACATATAAAAGTATATCTGTCTGTTGTAATATCTCTGAAGCTGTGATTTTTATTCATTAAGTTAAAGGTTGCTTTTTGAGTTGATTCATACCACCCAATTACTCTCAATGTGAATTTTATATGAATCCTGCATAGCATGGGAAAGGATGAAAGAGCCGTAACAAAAGTGTTTAGTGGTGTAGGTGGAATGAAAGCAAATATGTAGAGTCCCTAATTACTTTCATCTCCTGCAAATGAACATACTTTGATAGTCTCCCACACTCCCACGTTAAGTTCTCATAAAACTCAGATGTTGTGTTTATTCTGGGAAATAATACCAAATGCAGGGTTTAATTTAGGAGAAAGCACACTGCAGTGGTTTTTGAATGCTTCATTCTTTCAGGTTGGAATTCTAACTACTTCTCCTGGTACCCTCGTGCCTTTAGCTATTTTAGGTGAAAGCCAACTGTGGATTTTTTTGCACGTATGCCATAGATGACTTTCTCTTTTTGCATGACATTACTCTCGGGATTTCGGGACAACGCGAGGGAGGAAAGTAGACTTTAAAGAGATGGCTTTTTGGAATATTTGCTGATTCAGCAAGGAAGAAATCAGTTTGAGAAGACAAGAAACATTTGTCTATCGATAGGAGGAGTATTGACAAGTGTGAGGATAAAAACAGACGTAGGGTGTGTGTGACTGTGTGAGATATCAGTGACATGGCTTTGGCCCTCTAAAACCAGATCCATGTAAAGAAGGGTAAGAATAAAAACCCCGAGGAATGATGGAATAAGAAGGATGTCGTTATAAATGGTGGATGGGTCGTTGAGAAAGTCAAATATATCCGTAAATCTTGGAAAATTATTCCCCTGATCTTTCTTCAAGTGGTGGGACATATGCTAAATACTCTGTAATGCCCATACTGGTGGATAAAAGACTAGAGACACCAACTTCTCCTGGGTAGTTCTTGTGACTACTGTAAGACTGTTGGGAACTGAAGGAAAGAAAGTTTTCGAAGTAAACTTTGACATTCGCTTCATATTTTATTTGTCCGCGTGCAAGTGGAAAGAACAAAAGGAATGGAAATGTGGTGGTGGTGATGGTAGTGATGATGATGGTGGATGCATAAGGGAGAAAGTCTTAAGGAAGTGTGGTGGCATATTGGATCATGTCAACTTTCTCCTTTCCTCACTTTCTTCCCTCATTCTCAATTCTGAAATATTAACACAGACAAATGAAACCTGAGAGAGGAAAGACTAAAAGAACGATCTATTTACTTTCCTCAAGTGTTTGTGACTCATCCTTTCTCTAGGTTTTTGGTCTACGAACTTTGGTTTGAGGAACATAACGGGCGTCCTTTGTATGGAACTCGTCTTATAAGCTATGAATTTATACGAGGAATTTGGGGAAAGCACAGAACCAAAGAAGTTTTGGACAAGGTGAAAGATGGATCGTTAAGACCATCTGACCAGTAAGACATATGGCATGCAAAGCTCAGTATACATAAGGTATCTTAAATCGAGATGGCTTGTTAGCTTCTATGAAATGCCTTCAAGCCTAAGGCCAAGATGGAAACTGTATTTTCCACCATGAAATGTCATTACATTTAGATTTAGCATTTCCTCCAGCTGAATCGCAGTGAGATGGATGGAGAGTGTCCGTGGAATGTTTGTATTGTGAGTGGTGATCACCACAAAGAAATCTATAAAAGGAAGGAAGCAGATGGATAAAAATCAAAAGAAGTGATAGAAAGGACCACGAAATTGCAGGACGACGAGTTCTTAGAATGACTATACAGCGTTTCCTTGAAAGAGAAGAAAGGTTTCATGTTCAAAAAAACGGTCTTTTGTTTAGGTGGAGTGTGGATATGGTAGCATATGATGATATGGTGAGTGTTTGAACTTCTTCTACTGTTCCTTTTTCTTTGGGTTTTAAGATGCGGTGGCTTCCACTTCTTTCAACTCTTAGATGTTTGGAATCTCTCAGGAAACCTCGTTTGTTTGATGTTGTATTCAAATTCAGTATAATTAAATGAAAGGGGACAATGCGACCAAAGAGAGTAACGAGAAAGGATTCCGATTAATTCGAATTAAAATATGACTGAAGTTCTGCTGGGAAATAATGTGTACTAACATTACAAACTATTGCACCTTTGTGAGGACCTTCTTTCGCTCCATAATTCCATACTCGGTGCATTAAAGTCATTTGCATGCATTTGTTCATTCCCACAAATGCAAAACTCGTTGCAGCATAAGTTTTAAGTTATAATGAGGGCTACTCTTCGTGTCAGGCACAACCATGCTCAGCTCTGGTGGAGGTTTTAATTCGTCTGTTTCCCTAAACATAATTCACTTAAACTTTTACCCTTATAGTTAGCCCTGGCTTATTGGTTAACCTTAAACATTTATCGTCAACAGAAATGAATAAAACAGTTGAACCCGTTGAAACTCTATGCCAATACTGTGTTCTTTATGAAAGTACCAAACATCGGTGTGAATTTGTACGATGCATACCTTACTTCTTATCAATCGACAGTCGTGAGCTGTCACCATGCGACAAGTGACAGGTATTGGTTGTAAACTCCCATAATTCCCCGTGTCTCTAAAAACCCAACTGCAATGGTTCTTAACAGTAATATCGTATGACGAAAGACCAAATATCTTCCACATTTCATCTATCACCGACACAAACACTTTCATCGAACCGGTACAAGGTAACATATTTCCAATAGACCCAGTCAACATTATTGGCATACTCATCAAACTTTCATCTCGGATATTAGTGTAAAACGGTCTCTCGTCAAGTCGCTGCGTCAAGAATTTTTGTGTCGCTCGATAAACTCGATCGTTAAGAATGTAAGAGACACACTCATCCAAAAAACGAACACCTTCCTTCCTTCCTCAGCAACTTTCTTACAATAACAGTTAAGTTGCCACTCAGGAGAGAGTGTCCTCTTGAGCACACATTAGACCGATAGAAATAGCCATGTAGCATATATATAATTCTAGAGAACACACATACCAAGATGGAAATTGTCACCCAACCCATTCAACTCACCACACCGAGCTTTTTCCGCTCATCGAGCTTTCATAACTGCGAATGTCATCATCATCA
Organism: Isotomurus graminis; assembly: GCA_034696565.1. NCBI lineage: Eukaryota > Metazoa > Arthropoda > Collembola > Entomobryomorpha > Isotomidae > Isotomurus > Isotomurus graminis. The sequence goes on along the minus strand of JAQGAB010000707.1, from coordinate 16,129 downwards.
TCATTTCAAAAACATTTTTACCTTCCAGTCCCATTTCTATCTGCAGTCTGCACCCGCCGCAACCTTTTACATTTCTTCGTTCAATTATTACCTTTAACACAGAATAGAGAAAGTGGATATGGTGGGTGATGGTTTTACTCGTGAAGTGCTTTCCTTCCATGTATTCGCTTTGTAAGTGTGGAAGAGCACCTATCCTTCCACTACTAATGTTACATTTTTCTTCTAAAGGTCTACAAATGGCCTACACTTGTACATGACAAGTGTCACATTATCCTCGGAAAAGAATGTCATTTTCGTATGAAACATGAGAACACCTTTTTTGAGATAAAACATCTTCAAGGGAGAAATTGTGTTTGTGTTTCATTTTTGATATCTTTTTATCTTCTGTACCCAAATGAATGTTGTCTGGAGAGGTTGACAAAATGGTTTAGCGTTCATTGTACTCTTACTTATAGTGGAATGAATGCATCCTGTACACACACGGTTTTGAAACTTCTAAGAATGTTCTACTTCTACTAAGAAAGTTATAAGGAATGGGAAAATAAGGTACTTGAGATAATGACCCACTAGTCAAGAAAGAATTCCATATACGTCATGTACCCGTCCCTTCAAGTAATGTTCGATTGGATAGTTGAAAGAAAGTAAAAGAGGCACTTAAGGTGAAGTGTAATAATATTTAAAAGTTGTTAAATTGGATGAGAAAGACACTTGAGTAATATTAACTTTTTATCCCACTCTGTCTGGGGGATCGGAAGGCGTAGGAAAGGTTTTAACCATTGTGAGTTCGAACAATTTGGCAGAAACTATATATATCTCATCCTTTCTATTTTATTACTCCAGCCAGTCGTCTCTCAAGGTCTTGATAATCGAGATTTTCGTCCAGGTCAGAACCCCAGAGACTTTCTCAATGGTGGATAACTCTTTTAGGTGTCTGAGACTTTCCTTATACTTTCACCGTGAAATACTTTCCGTGTTCGCAAGCTTGTTCTTTCTGGTTACAGACTCTGGAATAATAATGATACGTTATGGTGAACCGTGTGGTACAATACACAAGGTTAAGTAAAATCTATTTCTAATTCAACCCGTAATCAAGACTGAAGGAAACAAATTGAAAGTGCGCTTGTAGTAAAAATGCCAAAAGCAGTTGATGATGATTTGCTTTTGTGTGTGGATTTAAGGTACAGACATCACTTTGATTACTTGATATTTCACGTAGTAGCTATTGATTTTTGAATTCTTATAAATAGATAGTAGAGAAGACGGTGGTGGACAAGAAATAGTAAAATCCACAGCAAATAACTCTGGAGTAAAATTTTTATTGCATAGGAAGTTGCACAAGACCGTAAGGGTGTTGTTCATGCGTAGGAATTGAATTGGGGATATATTGAGATGATTGTGTGGGAGTAATTTTGTTATTTGAGATTGAAGAATAATGTCATTCGATTTTTTATTTGGATCCTCGTGGAGGAAACGTCTACGTATGGAGAGTAAAAATACAATTTTATGTTTTTTCAAAAGACCTCGAAGATATTGGGAGAAAGCAGATTTACTGCTGGGTATTCTTCTGCCCTATAGAAGTAGATTTTTACCCTTTGGGATCCAGGCAGACGGATGTGCTTCAGCTTTTCAAATATATTGACTTTAGAGGTTATGAAAATAAGCTTGAAGAGGTTAAACTTTCAGGATGTCAAACACAATTTAAGCGAGGGTGGCGGTTGAGGAGACGGTATAATCCCACGAGACTTGACTTTCTAAGCCACATCGTCCTTTGAAATATTTATGGGTATAATTGGAAGTGGAAAAGTTCATTTGGTTTGCCCTTGGGTTTCTAAGAATTAAGTTTGGCTGCAGAAAATTATTCAGGAACACTACAGATTAATTTGCTAACGAATGGAATGATAACTTTAAAGGTTTCTTTCTAAAAAGTATTGATGCGAGTATATTCATAAATTCATACCTTCGACATTGAATAGTAACTTTGTTGTTCGTTGCTAAAGCTTGAAATGATATCGTTGTTAAATTACATTCATCTAAAGTGAGTGTTTCCTTTTGTATAACTCATTCTCCGAGAAAGCACAAGTCTCTAATAAAATTTAATTCATAATGTCAGGTACAATAAAACAGAGTCAGAAACGGTTTAATCTTTCTTAATTTAATGGATAGAATTCGTTAAGCCGATCGTGTGCAGGATATATTTATTATGTTTGTTGGAACTTGCAAAGCTGATCTGATTTAAGTACATAATAGTCTACTTGTACGATGTAATCATTATGTTTAATGTTTATATTTCAGGAGCCGGAGGTGAATGAAGTCTGAAGAACTTGAAGTTCCAGACAATGAACGACCTGTACAATTTTACTCTTGGGGGGGACTTTAAGGTAATTGGGAGTTAGAGTCCTGCTGGGTTAGTCGGAGACACACATTGTCTGGACCTCGACACTCTACGGCAGTTTCGGTGAAAACATATCTACCAAGACTACCAAGGAATAACTTATAACTTATCGAAATAGAAGACTGTAAACTCATTCATGGAAATTATGTATAAATAAATAAACAAAAGTCAATATGGGAGGGGGAGGGATGGTCAGCTTCTTTTCTAATCTACAATGGCCGACGGATAAAAAATTACCTTTGGACTACTGAACCAAACCAGAAAAACTTGAAAGAAACCATGCAATAGATTCGCTAGTCTTCCTTACATAAAAAGCTCATCTACCTACGTGTTCACTTTTTTCTAGAGAATAACTCCTGGAGAACCTCCACACTTTGCAATGGATGGAATGGATTATGCAATCGATCAAACGATAGACACGAGGGTCTGCATACATCAGCTTATCTTTAGAACACTCGTCACATCCATGAGTCATGAGTTTCAGGTGAAAGTCAGAGTGAAAGTGAATGATGATCAAAGAAGCACTGAAGTTACACGCAATATAGTATTCCGTTGTAATTCGTACTACTTTTAAAAAATCATTATGACCTCCATTACTTTACCTGACTCTACAAAACTTCCTTCAAGAATTAATGTAGCCCTTTGGCTACATTAATTCTTGAAGGAAGTTCAAATATTGTTTCAAACGATGGGATACTATGGAGAAGACGTGATTCCTCAGAAAATGATCTGATCAATGTACTGACACTGTAGCCACAAAATTCCCATCTCTGTTTCCTCACAGTAGCGAGGAGATGATGAAATGACAGAAATAATTGGAAACGTGAACTGCTGAACCCCCGGAGTTTCATACGGAGCGTGTGAAGCTCAAGAAAAAGTTTTTCCTCAATATAATGTAACTCGATAAGGCTAAAGTTCATCAGTGCGTATTCACCTTTATTATGTCCTTCAAAGAACTTTTACGCCCAAAAATAACGGAATCGAGTGGTTGGTGGCTTAAATTAATACACACCGAGAGTTCCGCAAGATCCTTGAAATACTCCCAAGAGATTTGCATCAGGAAACGAATGAAATATTCTGTCTGTGATTAAGTGGAAAGTGGTTTGTTTCGCGGACTTACCGTTTTGAAGGGCATACAGAATTAACTAATTCATTTAAACAGATCACATAGAATTGTCCGTCGAATTTATATAACCGTCGAAAGAGATGATGATAACGTATAAAAGAAGATATGGGGAAGATTAAGTTCAGGTTTGAGAGATACACTCTGATCGAAATGATATTTCAGTTCATCGAGGAGTTGAGGGTGGTGATGTTGAAGTAGGTTGTGGTAGTGTGAACGTGATGGGGAAGGCGGGCGGAAGTGAAGTGAAAGTAAATAAGGGTGAGTCCAGGGTTAATCTTGAGGAAAGCGGAAAGAAAACAGGAGGAAACGGAGATAAAAATTGGATTTACTGAGGAACGAGATTACTCAGCTTGGTTATTAGTTTTGTAAGCAAGTGGAAGCGAGAGAGAAAGCGTAGAGGAGATACGGTGGGGATCTTAAGTAGTCTGAACTCTGTTTAATATACTCTTTCCTTCATTCCTAAAACTCTGGGAACTCGACCTCTTGAGAGTCTCCAAAGATTTCTTTCTCTATTCTTATTTCTTAACTACCTTGCCACTTAAAGAGTCATCTACGTAGGAAATGAATGTGGAAACATCCGGTGTTGGGGGTGGTGAATTGGGGAAGTTGAAAATCAAAAATCTGTTGCCAGAAATCGTCTGCTTAGTTCTTCAAATTGTCTGTGATATGTGAAGAGGAGACTAACGGTTTGTATCCGCCTTACCTGGTGCCAGTAAAAAGTATTTAAAGAGATGCAACAGTGAAAAACCTTTTGGTTCCGAGGTCACATCAAAATTGAACTGCAGTGACCATCCGCTCCATAGACGCCACACTATCGCCCCCATCCTCAGATGCTTTTACTCGCCAGGGAAAGCGGACACAGTCCATTAGCTACGATCTAATGGAATAACTGTTACTTTATACATGGGAATATATCTGTAGAACCTTTATCTCTAGTGGCAGTTAATGTCACAGCGGTGATAGTAATCCAATCCTGTGGTGACGAGGATTTAAGGATACGGAGAAAGCAATTATTCCACTCTCCACGATTCACATACAATTTATGAGCAAACAAGCTTTTGATTAATTGAGGGATTGAGTAGAATGATGACAATTACATATTAGTTAATTTCATAAATATACCCGTGTGTGTGTGTGTCTAAAAGTAACGAGCACACAACGTAGACGATCATTATCATAAGACTGAAATTACAGTTTCTGAGTTACGACTCACTCCCTGTGAACTAATGACGATGATCAAAAGAGCAACTATCAACTATGCATGAAGTTTGTATGTATAAAAGTTTGTACCCGTCGTTCCTTGAAACTACCAGAACATTACACCATCGGACTTTTAACACTCGTGTTTGCATTCTATTGAATATAGATGCAAATGTGTGTCATCGATTTCCTCCTAAAAGTTTTGTGTCTTTCACTCTCTTTTACAAAATACTCACGGTGGTTGGTGTTTTCTTGGAAAAAGATATGTAAATTGAGTATTACCTTCTCCTACTTTCAAGAATTTCTGGAGAAAATGAGTATGAGAAACGTGGAATGGCTACAAAACTACAATGAGAGAGACCCGGAGACGATTCCTTTATTATTATGATGATACATTGGGTTGGAGGCACAAAGTAACAAAGCGTGGAGTATTAAACAAGCATACAAAGGCCTACTTAAGTACAAATATACTTACAACTTAACTAGAAGGATGAAAGGAGAGTAATACATTTTGATGCTATGTACTTTCACCAGTTTGGCCAACCTGCTCACCTACTCCTTTCCTACCCATACAGCTCTCTACGTATTATGCTTGAAGACAATCTGTTTGTGTAATTTAGAAATAGAGATGTACGATAACGGAAAGATTAGCCGGGTTGAGTTTGTTCCTAGCTATTTTAGGTGATTTATTACAAGACACACATGTGTGTTCTAGAGTTCTACAGTCCAAGGCTTGTGTGGAATGCAATCAGATAAACTATTATTATAGTTCGTACGAAGAACTCGGCTAACTGAAGAAATAACCTGCCATTCTACTCTGTGAATTGCAGTGTGGGCAGGTCTAATTCAGTCACATGAAATAATTATTATATCCTCGCCCTTCACACTTGCACAAGGATAAAAGAGGTTAACCAACCCTAATAAGGAGGAAACTTCTTGTCCCACTAAAATATTATTGTGAAATTACAGGGTGATTTAGTAGGCAAGCCGTCGTCACTTTGGACTACAATTTTATCCCCGGACGTTATTTCTATTGATGGAAAACGCTGCTACACAATAACTCAATTACATGGAAGCTCATTCAAGTCCTAAATTAATTTCTTTGGGACGAAGATCCCTCGACATAACTTGTGTGTGTGTAGCTTTGAGTAAATAATGATGATCAATAATTCAATTCTGGGGGAGGTGGTAATAATATAGTTTGGTTGTCTGGGAATGCGTCTGCTGGAACTCTGGAGTTTGCTTGAGCTGTTCAGAATTGTTGGTAAATCTTGTATGCACAGTAAGTACACATTCCCTAAATCGTTTTACCGTGGGATAGCCCAACTTTCTATACAAGAAAACGGGAATTCACTGGAAGTGGGAAGATGTAATTGGAAAGTTAGTACGAACAAACTACCCACTACCCATAATCAGTAGACACTACATGCATACGAAATACTGGATCGATATGCAAAGAAAGTTTTCAAATGCTTAAAAATAACGGAAGAAGGTTTAAGGCTGTATAACCACACTCCTCGTGACTGTACTTTCTAGCCAAGTCCTGTGAACTCCGGATGTGCAAACTCATACATACTTTTAGCTCTGAGCAGTAAATCATTAATAACTCAAGAAAAAGCCACGAGAATATGCTATGAAAAGAAATACTACTTTTGTTTTTTGTAGTATCAAAGACTATGATTTATGCAAAGGTATCCGGAACACATAGACTTGGTAAAATGTGATGTGAACCGAATAACCAACTGCTGAAGTGTGTGAACTTGTAGGCACACGTACACATGGATAGTTAAATTGTAGATGAGAGGTGTATAGATAACTTTGAGATAGCATAGGTGACTCTTATACGCTGTTTATACCTTGGTGGGTCACGTTGACAAGAAACCTGATTCGGGTTTCTCCATACGGAAACAAAGTGTGTGTGCGTTGGGCTTCTTTATCATAATTACCTCGGAGGGACTTGTGAGAGAAAATAATGTTTAGATTTCAAAGGGTTTCGCAAGAACCATGAATTCATCTATTGAATATTTAAATATATTTACTCTGCCTATTGTGTTTGAGACACACACTGCAGATTGTCACTGAGAAATGCGCACAGTAAAAAGTAATCATCTCCACATTTCCAAACTTGAAGTTTAAGTTTTCTTGAAATATTGGAGTTGGGAGAAAGCTGGTGCCTAATGGGTGTTTTTAGTTTTCAGGAGAATACCTACTTGTACTATTCTGCAGCAGTGTGGTTGGGAACCTCGGTGAGTGAGAAACTTATTTGGGCTTAAGGAGAAGGCTCATTTTATTTCATTTCTGGAGATGTTGACTAAAGAAAGAAGTTGGAAGTTCGGGAGAAAGTTCAATTAAGCACCTCTTTTAACTCTAAAGAACTTTGTCGCACACGGAAGCCTCTCATTAACTCATTTTGCTTTTGGGTTTGATGGTAAGAATGTTATGTTAAATGGATGAGACTCGCTGTTGGTGAAAGTGACAGTCAATCTTGGACTTAAACTTTTCTTGCTGCTTGTAGTGATCAGTATATACCTTTAGTAGTATGATTTTAATAAGATCCATCTTTCTTGTCACGTTTAAGAATTCAAAATAAAGTTCCGTAATTACTTGAAATATGGTTCATCTGAACTCTTTACTAATTTGCAGTCCCACTAACGAGTTAACGAGTAGTACTTTCTTTAATAGGGATTTCACGAATACTACGTAACTCTGCCTCTGAACCATATGAGACAATCACAACACTCTCAACTCCGTTACCCTTTCTCCCTTCGAGACAAGGGCATGACGATGTGATTAACTTTGACACAATAAGGGTTCAGTTATCTCTACTCAAATAGATGAGAGACTCCGAAAATCCTTCTTTAACACAGCATCCATCATTCATCTGTCTTCACAAGATAATAAAGCGTAGCTCAAGCTCAAGACGACTTCTCCGGATGAGTAAAAGGTGTTTGAAGATCTTGGAAATACTATAATATTTTCTCCAGTATGTTTGTGTCCCTCTAATGCATCTTTCCACTCACACACCCTGTCACGACAGACTTGTACTGAGAAAAAAATCCAGACTATGAAGGAGCGAACATGAAATGTCATTTTTCTATGTGTACGAAACATAGCGGATGTAATAATGAAGATAACTTAAAAAGAATTCGGGGGAGGTATAGAGTAGCCAGTGACCCAAGCTGAATCCTACCAAATTCCAATCAAAAAAAGAGTTCGTGTAGAGAGAGAAAGCTGAGACTGGAGAGAGTGTAGAGGGAGACAACAAACTATATATATAAACTAAATAATATTATTTGTGTAATATGAGCCCAGGGAATGTGTGGCTGGCTGTGTGTGCGGAAGGGCTAACACACTCCTTTCTCCTATGTTATAGTTACACTTTGACATTCTAGTCAGTCAGAACCAGATCTTCATCTGACGAAGAAGTAGGTAATCCATTTGATATTTGAACTAAAAAAGCCACAAGAGAGGTTTCTGAATCTCTGGCATCATGATGAGTTGTCCACTTGTGACTTATATGGAAGCTGAAGAGTGTAGGAGTTCTTATATAGCCTAAGGAAATGTACCTACTTTATGTGGTTCATGTGCTTTCATATTTTCTTATGGGAGAAAGCACATATCTCCCGTTTATCTGTATAAAGCTACCAATATAGGATCTGTGAAAACTCTGCAAAAGTATTAGAATCCTTCTTGCCATCTCCGACCTTTCTTTCCTCTATGCTCTGTGACTCATGTTTTTTTATCTCCCCAAGACTTCTTCTTAATCTGACATGTTTCTGATATCAATTGTAACTGGCATCTCCAAGTTTATTTATCACGGAGGAGTTATTAATCCTGACAACGATGGCAGTGTACCTTTCATAAAGTCTTAGGGATTGGGTGGTGATATATGCAGGTAACAAGGCTTATGAGGAGTACTCTTGGGTGGTTAGATATAATGGCGATGACACTGGCCACTGCTGTGATGGCAGTTAACGTGTAAGGAGTTAAGCTACACCTCTGGAGTACAATCAAATAGAATACTTTAAGAAAGGTACACTTCCTGAAAGTTACGGATCATTTACCCGCCTGTTCGTAACTTCATATGAATTCGTATCATCAAAGAAAGAGACACAGACTTTTTAAGACCCTCTTTCCATCTTCCTCTTTATACTCAAATACTCTTGAGATTTGCACACTCAATCCTCATCTCTAAACCTCTCCTTGTACTTAATTACTAAGTTGAGCTGAGCCAACTTAATGAGGATTTTATTAGTTGCGGTTGATTCACTCTCCCATAGGAGTGGGTGTGTGTGTGTGTGTGTGTAAATGCGGACTGTGAGTCTGCAATCAGCTAAAGCAATACTACTTTATTTTATTCTACTTTAAGTTTCGGTAGGATTGAAACGAATCCCTTTTACGACGAGGTTCTAAGGGATTTGTTAGATTTAAAAAGAATTCGTTAAGCCTGTGATTAAGTTCAAGTAGGAGTTTCCTTGCCTTAAGACCTGAGATTGTTATATAAGACATTTTAGCTCAAGAATTTTGATCCGTTGAATGTTAAAGTGTGCAAATCCAATTCACGCACGGATATCCTCAAAGTTTGACTCGAGACTTTATTAGAATTCTCCAAGCGATTTAGTTATAAGCTGCACATGTTCACGAATGATAATGTCCTTCTGTTCAAAATGGCTTTAGAAGTATTCGTTGTTGCTGTTGCACAAGACATATTATTATTTATGTACAACTTCCTTCCGTTCTCTTGTAGTCTTTTAGTATATAAACAAAATGTAATCAAATACTGTTCCATAACAATGCATAATGCATACACATAACACATCTTGGATTCAACTCAAAGAAGCTTTAAGATGTGTATGTCTTAAGATTTACATGCTGCGCTTTCTCTATGCACAAAATGTTTGAACTTTCTTTTATGTACCCTTACACATCTTATACACACACATGTGGAGAATAAGAATTGGTTTACTTATTTTTAGACGATGAAAGGCAAAGAGTTATTTGTGCAAAGAACTTTATACATGCAGTTTCAGGACTTTCATGTCTTTGACAAAGTTTATATATTATACCTCCTGTTTGGACTGATATGAGTAAAACAATAAACAGGAGATTGAGCCAGGAGGAGAGTCCGGAGAGAGTGTATAAATATATATCTCCTGACTAAACATTTCTAGAGTCAAATGCTTTGCTATCCTTGGCTTAACCTTAGCAGATGGGTACTGATGTTTCTTGTTGAAAAGAAAGGGCAGAATGAGTCATAAAGTGAAATAAACAGAGCCAAGTAGGACCATCACACACGTTTCCTCAAGAGAAAGTCGAAGAAAGTTGTAATCTCTATGAAAGTAAAGAGAAAATCAGTAAATGTAAAACTCGTTACCTGAGACTCTCGTACACTCCGAGAGATACTTTCACGTTGCGGATTTATGTCTTCTCGTTTCTAATTCGATTTCTTTTCAAGGCTTTTTCCTTCACAACACTTGTGCATTGCTCTGAGTTCTTATTAGAGTATTTGTATGTGCGTCCCCACCTCCAAAGATACAAAAGAAGATCTTAAAAGGTTTCTTATTTTGTAAGCAGACTGTTGAATCATCAGAAGGAAGTTTTGCGAGCGTCTAGAATCGTGTTCGGGTTATGTAAGATGTAGAAGAGGTCGGTGGTCTCAAATGGCGGACCAGGTGACGGTGTGATCACCTTCTGTGTCCGCATCTGTTTCAGGATCGGTTGTCAGTTGAGTCTCAAATGTTCTTGATTTCGTCCAAGAAGGCCGATGATGACTTTCTTGACCATTTGAACTTGTGCTGTTTTGAGATCTCAGCGTTTGGTGGGAGTCCACCTGGTCACCACTACCAACCCCTCCAGGGCCATTGTTCGCAGAGGAACTCTTACTACTACTTTTATTATTCCCTAAGATCTTGTTTGTCTCGGAGGGAGCTCCTCCATTTCCAGCAACGGAAGCTATTTTCTTTTTGTTACGAACACAGTACTCGTCTCCACCGTATTGGTGATCGTAGAACTCTCTCCGCATTAAGTCGTCTAAAGTTGAACATCGGAAGCACAAGATTTCACGGAATGGCCGGCGGAAGTCTCGATTTGTTGTGGCATAAATGACTGGATTCAGGCTGGAATTGGCATATCCTAGCCATAGGAATAAGGAAACCATCCAACCTGGGATTCGGTCATCTGATAAACACAAATCAAACCAGAAGGGCTCACTTAAGACTTTAATTGGATAGGAAATCAAATAATACGCTTGCTCAGCTGATAATATAAAGAGATTTCAGCCTTTTTTTAATTCCTAGGATGATAAATGGCTTGATGACTAAATGGAATAGTAGGCACTTCTTTCTAATTGATTCATTTACACTTTTACTTAAGACGCGTACTTTAAGGTCCAATCAAAGAAAGCCTTTCTCCTTTCTCGGTTCTTTAGAATCCTAAGAAATGTTATTAAATATTTTCTATCATAATTAGCTCCATCCGCGGCATATTCTAAGCTTACTTTTTGACTAGAGAAACCCGTAGTTCTTGTAATGTGTGCTAAAGGGATAAAGTAGAAGATGTGAAGGATTAGAGTCACCCAACAACTCGTCTCCTTTCTTTGTAGGATGAGGAGTTACGGTTCTATTTCTCACGCGTTCGTTGTATATATATATATTCCCTTCCTATTCCTTCCTCGACTACTTGAGATTGCACATCAGCAGATACAATACTTTTAGAAGCTTTAAGGAAAAGAAGTGTGCAGAATCTTTTCGTCTATTCAGATGAGAATAAGCGCCTGAATAACTGAGATCAACAACCAGGAATGAAAAAATGTCTGCCGTATCTCCCGAGAGTCACGGATAGGCTTCTTAGTAAGCTACCGTCGTTTCTCTCATATCGTTTAATACTCTGAAGGAAATAAGACGAAGACATACCGTCAAGGAAAGGCCTTATAATGGCAAGGACGAAGAAAGGCAACCAGCAGATGATAAACGCACTCATGATTATCCCCAAAGTGGTAGAGGCTTTGTGGTCCTTGAGACGAACGACTGGTCTGAATTTCTCTGTAAGAAACAAGAAAAGGCAAAGTCAAGACATTAATATATTCCACCCGGGTTATACGTGTTCAAGGTAGAGTTGAAGACTTTTTATGCCGTCAATGTTGAAGAGTGTGTGAACACCACACAAGATTCATATCCTTTTAACATCCATTACTCAACACCTACTAAGTTTTTACCCTGAGCGGGGATCAACCACAATGGGGTGGTTAGTGGGTAATAAGGACATAAGGAAGGAGGTGTAGGAATGAGAATTTCTGTAGGTATCTCTCAGATTTATTGGAATCAAGAATGACAGAACTCTTGTTCCTGCCACCGCCTCTATTGTCGCTTTCACGTTTTACTTTCATGTATTTGACAAACCTCTCTCTCATGTAATAAGATGATAATATCTCTCGTTTCTGGGTTTCCACACAAGTGCAGCTTAAACTAGATAAATCCCGTACCTCAGAAGAAAGACCAAGCAAACGCGACCATCAGTACCATCATCTTTTCACTGTATGTCTAGTCACAAGAATGACTGAGAAAAGACCAGTTTGCCGTGCCAATGAAAAGTGAAAGTCAGACTCTCTACTTGTCCTCAGAGACTCAGAAGCCTAAAAGATCGTATCATTCTTCTTTTTCAAGGACCGAGGAGGAAGACGTATGTCTAGGAATCCCCTCTGAGGACTAAAAACTTTACTATGCCTTCACATGCCAAGCGTACAAATGCAACGATACTGATGATGGAATTCGAAGCTTTGTTCCAGACTCTGTAATTATTTCAGAGATGAAATGTTACACTGTAATGGTACAAAAGCAAAATCGATTTTGGAATTAAAATTGAAAACAAATCTCTCTGAAGAGGGTAAAGATGAATGAGATTAATGAAGTTGGGGGTTCCACTGGCCTTTTAATCCGTCTATTTAGTGAGGTATGCAAAATTATACTTCTATGCACCCGAGAGTTGGCTACTTTCCTCTTTACAAGCATTAATGCCTTCGCATAGCCTGAGATTACAATGGATTCCATCAAAAGGATAAGAACCACTCAACCCTTTTCTCTATCACAAGTAGTGGTTAAGTGTGTTTTCTGTGTTTGCTTTATTCAAGACAGTCCAGGGCTAGTCACACACTAACTCTACGTGTCTCAGATATTTCCACTTGTTTTTGTTTTTATTCTTATTGAATGAGAATAATATATCAAGTCTTAAGACAGTGTATGCATCATTTCAAAGAATCCACGCTCTTTGGACTTATTCTAGATTTATCATTGTCTGCGATTACTTTCTTTTCTTTTGTCTACATGAACAATGAGTTTTGTTCGAGTCATAGATGGAAATGATGCGAAACCAATTCATGCTTTCTCTTTCGTAAATTAATTCAGGATTCAAATGATGGAACATTATAGGATTTGGGATTTTCATAAGATTAGCACAACAGGGATGCTTCTTCTTATTAAAGTTGATGAGGAAATCAATGTCCTATTGAGTGAAGGACAAGTTACATATTTAAGAATGTCCAGGTATAGTCATTGTTGTCATAATCTCATATTACACAAGAATATGCCTTGTGTAAAGCATAATGAAAACTCTGACTGACTAGTGGAGATAAAAAGAAGACTTAAAGAAAGATGAATAATAAAAAGCATACTGAAACTCCTGAAGGAACTTCCATTATTGCTTTCATCATCCGTAGGCAAACTTGGATCGAAGCTTAATTGGCTCATGGGAAAGTGTGGATGTTCGTAGTGACGGAGAGAGCTGAGTTCATGCGGGTGAAGGTTGGGTGTCCCTGTGAATCCGTCTGCCAGTGAGCGATACGTGGAAGCCCGTCCGCCGTGTTGTTGAAAGGAACCAGTTGTGGGTGGACGTGCAAGTCCGGTGTTTCCTGGAAAATACAATAAGTGTTCTAATGCATCATCATGCAACATACGAGCACATTCCAACTACCAATTAGTATTAGTAAACATATTACACAGAAAGATCAAGACATAATTTCCTATCTCTCATGCTTACGTACAAAACACCAGAGCTTTGGACACAAAAACTCATTAACAAAATGCTTTTCATTAGTTTTAAATGTTACATTGGGTATTAAACGGACTTTACGGGTTGAACTACACCAATCACGCCATATTAAAACCATCCAAGCAATCAAAATACTGTGGTTTTTAGGGTTTGTACTTTGTACAACAGTATTAACGTATTATGCGAAGGGTTGATGGGGAAAATGGATGTTCTACAAGGTATTTCTAATACTCAAAGTAATTGTTTATCAGGGTGCTAAAATGGGAAGTCAAGGTCGATCACTCTGGTGTAAAGGATTGCACAAGGAAGGATGGAAATGGAATTTTGCATGTTCACCAGCAGTAGACGAAAGTGTACGTCTATAAGCGATAGAACAAAATTACTTTCTATTAGTAGTCATGCGAAATATTGAATGTGTGTAGCCACCACTCCGAGTTTACTGGAGTTGAAGGGTTGTTGTGAAAGTCTCATACTTGCACACACTCTACACTTTCTACTAGGCTGGAGATCTCAAGAGTTTCTAGTTTAGGAGCACGCAAAGAACAAACTCCGGAAAGAAATTGGTTTAAATAAATAAGCAATTTGTTTAGCAGTTTACATTAAAATGGGAGTTATCATGCGTCTGTCGAGGTTTGAAGGAGAATAAGTAGACATGCAAGTTTGAATTAATTTTGCAAGGGTCAAAATTCACTCATGACAAGCTGAATGAGGGAGAGAGTATAGAAAGGAAAGTTCAAAAGCGTGTCAGTAGCGGGGAGCATTAGTAGTTCGTTTTAGTTTTATAGTTATTAAGAATCAAAATGATCCGAAATGCGATAAAACTCGGAGTTTTGCATGCAACCATCGCAGTGTGGTATTTTAGGGAAATATTCTTGTTTAGTCTGAAGGGAGTCTGGGGAGAAAGGCAGGAAAAACTACAGACAATTTATTGTTCAGTCCATAGTCTGTATACATTCAGTATTTAGATTTAGAAAAACTAACAAGGCAACCTTTAAGTACTTTCCCTTCCGCTTGGTTTGGATGCGCACCACTCTCATAAAGTAGAATTTGATGGTTATTGATATGATAATGGATATGATAATGGAATGGTAATGGGAATGATAATGGTTGCACCTTGTATTAATTGGTTTCAAGCTATTCAACTCCCCATTAGCACTCACTTGGTTTTTTAACGACTTTTCACCAAACCTCTTTCCTATATGATTTCCTGTCTGCTTTATTCCTCCATGAAAGTGATGCAACTCGCTTTATGAGAATGTATGAATACTTTCAATCGTACGTTAACCTTGTGTAAGTTGGGTGGGTGTTCCTGAGAATCAATTTCATAGGCACTGCAGGTGAAATCATAACAAAGGGGAGATGAAGGTGAACCCAACATTGTCGCATAGACTCCTACCTATGAATAAAATGCCTTCAGAGTTATTTGTTTGATTGAAGAAGCGATTATTAATACTCCTTATAACCTACCCTTATACGCCATTGATACCTACAAATTCTTTCCGCTAACAAATGAGCGAGTTCAATTAAAACTGTATGAAAACAATATACACAGCACAGGCTATAGCTAACAGTAAATAAAAGCTTCAGTCCCACGGAGTGTACCAGACCTCATAGGGATAACGAGAGAAACAACAATTTCGAATATTACAGGCCACCTGTGCTGAATGAAATCACAACAGTACAGTAAACTACAATAAGGTACCTAAAACCTGACTTGTAAAAAGACTCAAATGAATCTCGGTAGGCTCATCGCTCATACAAAACTGATTTTTGTGTATACACACTCATACACACTTCAGACAGAAAGTAGAACTCTGGAATGGGAATTCTGAGCCTCCAATAATAATCGGCACATGTTATTGTCAATCCCTTTTCATAATCAGAATATACAACTCTAAAAATTGCCTTGCCGTGTATTTCTTTTGAGAACTTATAGCGTGAAATGTGAGAGTACGTGGGATGTATACGTTATATGAATGGTGGTGGGTGAAAGAATGAATGGAAAGTAATACAAGCTGCCTAAACTCTCTCGTACATATAGGAATACTGTGGGAACGTGTGATGTGGCTTGCTGAGCTGATTCTCTATACCATCTCATGATACAATGCGATTTAGCTCAGCCATTATAATCGCTAGACATAAAGCGATGATAGATTACACCTCAGCTGTCAAAGAAAAGCATTACGAAGGAATGGAAATTCCTCGGTAAAAATTATTCCGACCACCATCCACATCCACCTTGGAGAATGGAAAAAGTCCTTTCACGAATTCCTTAGTCTCTTATTCGTCCCTCACACAACTTTCCATCCGGTAGGTCTTTCATGGGAAGGACAGCAAGTGTAGTTTTGCTCACGTTCACCTAATTCCTT
>JAQGAB010000706.1:0-22964 GCA_034696565.1 Isotomurus graminis | reverse complement strand
CTCCAATGAAATTTGAGCTGAATTTACGCACATACCCATTTTTCACGCGTAAAATGCCACCTGAGTACTACGCTTAAAACTCTAAAAACCGGGGAGCATTGTGTCGTAGAGCAGTAATATGGCTTGGGTGGCGTTTAGGCCAATGAATTCGTCACGAATCCGTTCCGATGTCTTTAACTGTTTCACGATGTGTGATGGGACGTCAGATGAATTTAGCTGACTAACAGAACTTCCAAGTCCAAATTATGATTGTCCTGTCATATCCATCCCGTGTTATCGAACATGCATCTACGCGTCTTATCTTCCTTCACGTCCCAGCAAGTCTTGAGTGTAATTGTATTGTGTGGAATTAAGTAAGTCGAGAACAATTCACTGATACAATGACCGCGTCACTTTTAGTCACATTGCGTTGGGCTTCTTCTTCTGGGAGCCACAAATGGGATTCAGAAGAATTTCAATATTATAATATTATTAACCTAAATTCTAGGTTGATTGAAGAGGGATGCATTTAATCCATGCAGACATACCTTCCCCGCATGGTCTAAGAATACTGTAGAAAGGAACCTTGACATTTACACGAAATAAATATAGACAAGTGGGATTTTACAAAGTAGTAAAGCTCAATTACACAAATTAAAATCTTCCGGGGTTGATTTCTTTTCCATTGTTAAGTATTCCGTTAATGTGTGGATGTCAGAGAGAGAGCGAGTATAATAAAATCTCATGGCAGTATGGAAATGCAAAATGTGCTTTATGTCTGCGTAGTCACCCTTCACCTTTAACCTTTTCCTTGTTTCCATTTCTTTAACATTTTAATATTCACTTGTCCCTTTACTTGTGTTCTTCTTCTAATTGCTATTAAATGTTCCCAAAGCGGCGAAAGTATTTTGAGGGCTTGGGAAAATTGTCATAATAATTGCTAGTTTGGATTCTGCAGCCTCCATCACCTTTATGATTACACATTCTTTGAGAACCAAGTAGACAATAGAGTCACAAATAGTGAGATGTTAAAATGAGACATAACTGATAACATACAGACATGCAAATTTAATTGCAAAGCTTCTCGCGAACATGCACTCTTGGGTATCAACTTTCAAGTTCCTCGATGTATAGACAAATGACAAGTAAAATGATACTAACCATGTAAAAGAAATTATAACTTCACAACAAAGCGTTGCTCCTTATCTCATTTCCATTTTGACAATAAATTAACTATTTTTAAGGAATGGCTGATTGCATGACATTTCCTTAAGCAAAATTTCTACCATTTCCTTGGATCTTCTAAGATTCCTCTCCATCTTTCACACTTAAATGTTTAGGAAATTATCAAGTAAACTTTGTTCAACTATAAACGCTCTTGCATAAATACTTTTGTGATTACGCTTCACGACTAATGCTCATTAAATGTCGTCAATAAAAGCTGGATGACTCGGGTTTAAGGGGAAAATAATGCAACTTGCTATTATTGGAATAAATGAGATGCAACGTGTTGGTATTAATCGATTCTCTGCTTTATTATTGAAATATTGAAATAATATTGAAATCAGACCAAGCTGCATTGACAATGATGAGCTGTTAAAGCTGTCTGCAATGTTACAGGTTAATTTTTATGGTTGCAGCAGATACAAATCCTCGAATGGGGTAGAGATGTCATTGCAGTGCTCATAGCACTTTATACACAGAGCTAAAAACCTCACAGACCTCATCATGGAACACGAACCTCATTCAGACACACGCAGTTGATAGAGTGAGTAATAAATTGTATGACACGGAATTCCAATTGTTCAAATGTCGACAGAGCAATCATCGTTTCCTGTGCGTCAATAACGCTGCCCGAACCAAATCAACTTATTGGATCCTGACTACAATTATTGATTTTTGCATATTCACCTTAATACTTTCTGTTTTTCGCTCATTAAACTGCGCGTATAATAAACTAAACATTATTTATCTCATTTGTAGGGTCTTCATGTTAATTAACTCAGATTTAACAAAGTACAAATGCTAAAAATGGTAAAAATCATCAATAAAGTGGACGCAGACCGTCGAGTTCGGATGTCTACAAGCGTAATTATTATTGTAGCTATTTTTCCGCACTGAATTCTGTCACCAAAGCTCAATTACAATTCAAACTTAAACTAGAAAACGCTACAAGATTGAATCTGCCGATTTCGTACATCATCACAACCATCGCATTTCAGTTCCCAGCTGAAATCCCCGAAATCCTATGTAGACTGATCCAAGTGACGACGCCGCTGTACTTCTTACTAAATGCTAATTAATCTGGAGTTGAAGAGACGTATACGACGTCATAAACCGAGAGACTTGATGATGGCAACTGGAAGGAAGTTTGTGAAAAACTCGTAAAATTAAAGAGATGGTCTCTTACATACATCTGCAGGCGTTTCCCTCTCCCACACTGAATTAGCTCCATGCAACTCAGATATAAAACCTGGCTTGGAAACATACACAATGGCAGGTTAAGTAACAGCTTAAAAGGAGTAACCGCTGTGGACATTTAATAGGCGATATAGGCATACACAGACTTCTGCACACTGCGAAAAGAAATGACTGGAGACGAAATTATGCGTGTATGGGTGTGTATGAAGAATGAGTCATATAATGTGAGAAACGTGCGAGTTAAAGTGAACACACATGGAACATAAAAATCATGGAAAGTCGAGTATTAAAAGTATAAGCCAACTAAGCAAATACTCTCTGGCTTAAAATTGAATGCTCCTGTGTCTCTCCTCCTTTCTAAACCCATTCGGGTTGCATTTTGCATTCGAAATATTGAAATGTGAAGTGTATTCACTCACATGCAACTTGGAGAAACTACCTGCTTTGCGAGTTTGCAAGTACAGAGAGCTTTTTCGGATGGTAACATTTAATGCTTTCCTAACATTCACTGCCAGGCAAAGTGCGTGCAACCCATCATTTGTGATTACAATATTACATAACAACGATCGAACCCTTTCTGGGTTTGCAATTTCAAGCCATTCCACGCTTTATTCACTCCACCATTTAACCCTACTGAAATCCCAACCTGCTTTTAGCATTCATTTCAGGTGAATAATACTCGTCAATATTACTTTTCAACCGGGCCCTAATCTTATTCCCTTTTAATTCACTTAAAGAAACCTGAGCTCTTCAATGCTCCTCAGTATTTTCGTATAACAATCATCATCTTATAAATTTAATAATAACTGACCTAATTTACAAATTATTGGGGTAGATCACAAGAAACAATCCCCATATGAATCCACAACCTAAACCTGTTAGTATTTCCACATATGATTAACAAAAAGGTATGCATTAAGGGATACTAGAAATTAAATCCAGCTTGGATAAATTCCTCCTCTTATTAAAAGTAAGTTCAATCATCTAAGGATTCAAATGGAACGAAGGGAGATGAAGGAATGCTCCTTTGACTGTCCAAATTCTTTTCTATTTGAATGTGTGCAAGGCTCTCTTGGTTTATTATCATTCCATTGTAAGAAAGATGGATGAAAGTATATGACCAGATATAATTCCTTTTTATAGTCTGCATTTCAGGAACTATACTTACACACAAAAGCCTTAGGGGAATAGTTGCATAATAAGGAGAATACTTTAACCCTGGAGCAGAAGGGAGAGAGATCATTGCATGACTAAACCATGGAGCACGGGAATAACACACATCATTTTTATCTTTCTAAGACATTCCATAATAATAAGACTACGCATACGATTAGTACAACAACGTGGTCCACACACGAAAAAGAAATTACAGATTTGGGTGGCTCAAGTTAAAATCTTAAACAATTCCATGTAGTTTTGAAGTAAACGAAATTGTTTACGCTGCTTTGTGATAATTTAAAGAGATTGCTTCCTAAATTAGCGCAAGTCGTATTTATGAAGGAACTCGAATAAAATCCCAAGGGAATCGTTGTTATTTATATCCACTCACTTTGTTTTGGTGCGAGTAAAGAACAGCGAACTTTAATGAATTGCATAAAGCGAATAAAAGCTTAAAGATCTCTATTTATTATAAATTCATAATTTCAAAACCGTTGTTGATTCATGCAGAAGCATGCAGAGTGGAGATTCATTTCTTTCTATTTGCTTTGCCTCCTACTAATTTACTTCTATTGGATTTAGTATTTGAATAATTCATTTGTTCCTATTAAATAGTTTTAGTGATATAGGCTGTGTGCAGTGTGGATCAATTCAGAGCAAAGGAAATCGAAATTGGGATAGAAAGGAGTGAGAAAAAAGTTAAAAAAGACTCTTGAAGTCAAAGTTAACAACATTATTACGGATGCAATTTGTGTTGTATTCTTGTATTAGCTGTAGGTGTATCGAACACACAAATGTCCGTGAGGGGAATTGACCACAAAACAACAATGACGAGACAGAAGCACTATGATTTAATACTGTGATTGCTATTCCAAATATCTATTTCACGCTTACCTGTTCCCATTTGAATGTAATTTGGTCATATTCTAGTTACAAAAATGACATTGAACGTAGCAACCAGAAATCATTAATTACTTAACCCGTTTCATCTTGAGGCAAAGTGCCATTTAAGGCTCGCATAGTTATACAAAAACTAACTGCCAGCTACAAATATTTCCTCACTTAAAATTGAAGGTTGGCCCTGGCCGCTTGGGTATTATTTCAAACTATCAAGGCTACGTAGTCAAACGACGGTGAGTTGTAAGCTTCTTTTAGTAGACCTTTCAGACGTTAGTTACATAATGTCAGTCCCCGAAGCAAATATATTCAAGTCTTTTACTCAGATTTGATAACAAATGAGTTTCAAGAATCTTGTTAGAGGTACACGAAGAAACCAACCAATCATTCAATCAATTTGCCGAAGCAATGAGCTCAGAAGTATTCTTAGTTATCATTAAAGTGAACATCTTCATGTTAAACCCTGTCCAGTGTGTGTGTGTGTGGTCTGTTGTAAGAATAGTTATCATTTTGTCATCTGATCTGGATGATGATTGAGTTAGATGTGTCATGAATGATGTCTAGACATTGCAAAATTACTCTTTGATCATCTCCATTCATCTGGGCACCCTATTGACATCAATTTTAAACGACCAAGAGTTCTATTGTACTAGGACATTCAACTACTAAAATGCGAATCATCATCTAAAATGCCATTATTCTTATGATTGGATTTGCCAGTTCTGTATTTATTCTTATTTGAAGCTAAAGTCGAATTTCTGATATATCATTTTGTTCCAACGTTAATGTGAACTCACATTTTTATCCAGTCGCACTTAATGGAAAGGACAATGTCACTAAAGATGGTTTGGAGAAACACTTAATCCACATGTATTACTAAAAATTGCCTCCTGCATAGACTTACATAAAAACAGGATAAGCTGACGATGAAAGTGAAACGGGTTTAAGCCAAAGAACCGTATTAATTATTAAGATTGAGTGCTGTGAGTTTGTTGCTTGCAGAATAAGTCTTTTTCAGATGCGTACTTTATTCATAACTGAATCTTACGCAGTTTAAACAATAAAAGATGCACTTTGTATTACATACAAATCCCAATAAAACAGTTTAGAAGCATTCGTTGCATTTAATTGCTTTTTTCCTATTAATGAAGCTGAGTTGTAATACAAAATCCAGCCTGGACTCCTGTAATCCACAGATTGTGATCTGCATTTCTACGAGGAAACAGTAAAGAGATAAAGTGAAGTAACGGCTTTTCTTGGGGGTTTTTTGCTTAAGACTGGTTTCAACTTTTCATTTCATTAGTTATTTCGCAGTTGCAGTTACTTAATGGGAAGATAAAAGGGAAGAAGACCAGTTTCAGATGAGGAAGATGAGAAGTGTATTCTCAGGATTAAGGATTTCGAGAAGAGATACAGAGAGCAAGTGCAAAGAGAGCAAACGAGCCAAGAGATCTGCTCAACTACAATCAATAGTGTCTACCTTCACTTAATGTTATACAAGTGAAGAGTGGCAATAAATGCCTCTTCCCGTAACATAAACCCTCCTTGCTTTTCAGTGTGTATTTGAGACAAACCAGTTTCACTCTAGCGATGTATCATCACGCTTTCTGTTCTAAGGTTCCTTATTACTTTCTTTCAATCTTCTAAAAGATGAATCACAAATCTCTGAAAAATGAAGATTATTCCTTAAATCGTATCAATATGCCTTACGACAATCTCCAAGATGTAAAGGACAAGAGAATCCTTCAGTATTTCCACACGTACTTCCCTGCGACGATACGAAGTTCAATTTTGTGAGAAAATCAGTACAATTGGGCATTTACGTAACCAATGCAGGGAGGTCAGTCTCCTCTCCTTAGACGAGACTAAAAATACGACGGGATTTTGTAGTAAGATGAATGTAATAACGAGATGTACTTTGAGGTGACAAATTACACTTTTTACTCTTCAAGACGTGACAGAAACTTTGTGAGCAATCGCTGTGACATGTGTATGATAACGTATGCCCATGGACATTGCTACTCGAGTAGTTTGTGGACATAAACTAAAAAACAGTAGCCCAACACACACACAGTCTGTTATGTGAGCAGTAACTAGAACAATGAGGAATGATGATAGGAATATAGGAAATGGCAATTGAGACTAATCTCCTCAGCTTTGTTCCTTCCTCTTTAATCTCATCTCAAGTGGTCGAATTCATTGGGTCTCCTCCACACACCATAATAATATTATATTCACTACAAAAAGAGGACTTAGTGACCTGGACATATATAACCTCGTAATTGAGAATATGACACAGATGGAGGGAGAGATCATCGAGTCATCAAATCACTGTTATTACCACAAGAAGTGTTTAAATTCTTCCTGGTAGACAAAAGCCACGTAAAAGTTGAACGTCCACGGTATCTTGTAGGAAGGTCACAGTGGGTCAACACATGAATGTCAACTTCCAGTCAGCCAGAACAGAAAGACCGGCCCATCCCAGTCCTTTTTAGGCAGGTTGAAGAATTTATCATCCATCCACATCATTACCATACGCCTAATATGCATAAGACATTCCAATGGATGAATGAGGCTGTGGAGCGGTATGAATCGTGATTTGTGTCCCATCACAATTTTGGCCAGGTGCATCTCACTAATATTTTATTATAATATATTCTCTCCCCATAGTCCATTTATTTAGTTAAACCAAAAACTACACACAAACTGTTAATTGTATATTTTCATCTCAAGTACAGCCGTCTTGTATGCCGCAAGCACAGCTAATTTCGCATCAACAGAAGTTCTCCACAAACGACTTCAAAACATTAATTAATCTTCAGCTTGTTTAGTAATTAGTCGAACATTCGTATTAGTTTCCTTCTTTGTGAGTCAAATAAGGAAACAGTTTCGTACTTGAATTTATAAGGATTTATCGTTCGTGCGTACCCTTAAAGTAATCTATCCGCATGGACTTTACTACTGAAACCAAAAAGGAATCTGTGTGTTCAAGCAGACTTTATCGAAGGATAATTACGTGCCTTATTAAGGGGAATCGGGTGATATAAGGTAAGAAGTTAATGAAGCAAGTTATTTCAAACTTAAGAATGCAGAGTAAAGCATGCGAACTCCACATCAATTCAAGATACTCCACAGCCAGAGTTTAAGGACAACAATTTGCATCCGAATTGGTTTCGTTTAAAGATGTGTGTGTGTGTGGGCAGGTTAGAAAAAAATAACAGTTACTGGACGCCACACTCGGATAAAACCACTCCCTTCTTCGAATCACAAGTTTGAAGTAGCAAAGTAGTAATTGACTTAACAGTGGTAAAGTGGTTTTGTGTTCCTTGTGGTGTGGGTGGCTCTTCATTAGATTCTTTGGTTTCAAATCAAATATTCACCCGTTTACAATTTCTACATCATTTCCTTGCAAAATAACCCTCCATTCTTTTATGAGCCTCGTATTGGACATGAGAGTATACAAGTAATCTTCCAGACATGATAAGCCCCGAAGGGAAATTCCTTATGAAACAGCAGATCATTTGGAAGACTTTGAATCAATTCACAATTACTTTTTAGGCTCTTGAACTTGGTGTGGATCCAAATGTAATAAGTTGTCCTCGAGCAAGTTATTAGCTGATTTGGTTGTCTCACACTGCCTCTCCTGGTCGTTCACACCCACGCCAACTGAATCCATCTCAACAGCATCATCGCGTATATTTCCATTTCGGATGGAGTAATTTATTATTCATCCCCTCAAGATTGAATGCAGTTTGAAAAAGAACTGGACATGTGAAGCGTTAACCAATAAGGTTCTATGCATTGGTTTTACTGTGGTCATTATTATTGACCATCCAAGTACGAAGAGATTGCGGAGATGATGCAACACATCCTCAGATTCACTCCTGCTGTATCAGCGGAGCAACAATGGAAAATAGTAGCTAGTAGCCTGTAACAATCGATTGCAGAGATGAGGTTCATTGGACTCATAAAAATAGACTGATCATGGATTGACAGTAGTGGTGGTAGTCGTGCTGGTAATACTTAAGATGTGACCAAAACGGCACTCTTCTTCCTACCTTCATTTTTACCTTCCTTAATTGCTTCATTCCTGCCAAAAGTCTACCTCCTACCTCCAAACCTTTCAGCTAATCCCCAACTACTTACTCATTACCACCAGACATGGCCCACAGAATATTGGGGAAGCAAAACTGATCTCCTGTAACTGATCAACCTTCCACTTCTTACATTTTTAATCTGTGCAATACGACTGATACACCAATTCTGTACGAGTTCTCGTAGCATTTTAAACTCCCTAATGAATTTCACGCTAGATCCAAGGAGCACTTAACTCCTTTTAGAGGTCCATTTTAAACATTCAAGTCCTCCAGTCTTATTAAAACCCATGACGAGCGATACAAACGAATATTCCACCATGTTTTCAAGCTGTGAAATTGATTCACGAGGATATCGTGACTGCAGGTCGCAAGGGGGATTTGTGATGCACCCAAAAACAATTTCAAATCTTGCCGTTAACTTTCGCTCATAAAAAGTGTCAGAGTCGTTCACAAGTTGATGTGGCAGTTTAAAAGAAATAGTAATCGTCACTCACTACAACCATAACTTTTAAATTGAATGTACCCTTTGCACTTTTTATTACAAATTGGACTCCCTTTTAGAGCCTACAAGTGATTTTCGTGTATCATTCAATCCACTTATTATTGATTTCATAAATGCAGTTTTTGCACGGCTGTTAAGTCTCCTACAATAAGGAAACAATTTTCGTGTTAAACGAACTCGTCATGACTTCTCGATATAATTAAAGTGTATATCTCGCAGAAGGTGTAAAGTTGCATCACTACACAATCACTACCATCGATCTTTACATCTTCAATGCAAAATAACTGCATACGATCAACGGAAACAAATTGCTAAGATGGCTATCTTTCAAGTTTAATCGAAAAGTACTCGCGCATCATTAGTCATTTTGTGAACAATATTCATGAATCATAAATCAGTCTGTCATGATTGACAAGTAAAGTTAGATTTCACAATTTTATCCCTGCGTGTAATTACACAATTAGTGTATAAATTTATAAAAGGTTATTGTGGTCAATGGCAAGCATTAATTATATCAGAGTTGCTTTCAGGAAAAAAACTGTAGCTCTAATAATAGTTTAGAACCCAAATACTCCCGATTTAAAATCGTAAGAAAGCTGTAAGTAATAAGAAGACATATTTAAATAAACTATTGGTTAGTCGCCAATAACCTTGTTAAACCAGTAACTGCGGTCGTTCATGTATCTTTCATGGATAAGATAAAATGTACTCGACATGGGTTGAGACATCATCATCTTTAAGATGAATGATCTTTGTTGTACATAACAACAATAGTTTGATTATGGTCAAGAATCGCAATTGATCATTCGTGGTAATGATTCGTGTGTCAACATTTCAGCTCTAATTGTGTTGATTGTTGCACTTCTCCATTCCCCCCAGCCGACACACGTACACTTATTCTTGTAAGTACCTTTTCAAATCGCAATACGACATAGTAACACGATAAGACAGACAATGAGACTTCTAGCACCTTCAGCATATTCTCAACTGCAGATGCACTATACGCACAGCCTCAACAGTCATATTGTTGTTCCTTGTCTCTCTTATATTCAGAAGATAGATTAAGGCCATAATGAACAATCCTTCGAGAGATGAGTGTACTTAAAGGGATCTGATGATGCAACAATGAGTCCATTAAGTGAAGGTTGAGTATCCTCGAGCTATCATCATTTGTTTCCTATTCATATGTGAATTTCACGGATTTCATTGAAGTAACGTTAAGCACAGGCTTTTTTAATTCTGAAGTCATATCAAGTGCTTGATGAAAACATGGATGTGGTAATATTTCTTTGTGGAACATACTCAAGATTAAAATTCATAACTGCGGTCCTTTAAAAAGCTTTGTAACAATCCTCTAAAATCTCAATTTAAATTCAGATCCTGTGCGAAAAGAAAGTTTAGATAAATACGACTTTAAATACACATTGAAGTTAAGTAGAATTGTACAAAGAAAAAGTTTCATACCACAAAATATTAAAAAATGACCTGTCACAGCATTTCTAGTCAACATTTCGCTTCAATTTGCTCAAGACATTCCTCAAAATAGCATTAACGACGAAGACGAGACAATTTGCAATTCAAATTGCAATAGTTTCATTTTTTGAGAAACTTGTCTTCTTTTATATGGAAAATATGCTTTGACTTATAAGACGATACAGACAAAGTGTTGAAGGGAGCTCATTTATGGCTTGAGTTTCCATTCCTTTCCCATAAGAGCTCATAATATTTTTATCTCTTTATGAGCACTCCAACTGAATGAGTTAATCACTTAAATGCCCACACGTTGTAGTAAAGAAGGAGTGGTGATAGTAAACCATTTAGAGTCTAACATTATTATGTAGTTATTTTGAAACATTTACTAAAAGTCTACCTGAGGCAAATGTCGAACAAGTATGTGTCACTAGTGTCAGTAATACATACAAACTTTATACACATTCAATATTCCAATCACAGCGTTTCCATTTAATCCCTTCATCATGACATACTCCTTCCACACTGTTCTATTTAAAACTCTGTCAATGCTTCAATATGCAGTGTGTAATATTTAAGTACTTTTCTGCATTAGTAACATTGAAATAAACAAATACAAATTTTTCAAAAAGGCACAATAGTGAATGGGACATGAGAAGTATTCATACTTGTCACATAAGAGATGGTCAGTCTGCTTCTAATTGCTGACTAAAAGGATACTTGAATTTTAATTTTTCTTTCAAATTCTCCACAGTATATAATTGAAGGGTTTGCATAAAGTCATATGTTACGAAATTTGAAAGATAAAGGAAGGACAAAGAAAAGTGAGCTTAATAAACAGGTCAACAATTTTGTGTATGCAAATACAAGGATCATTATGAATAATTATACTTTTTGTGGCTCATAGTCATCGTCGTCATCAAGGTGGCCTATGGCTCATCTTTAAGAGACTCAAGTTAACTATACCTTCATGAGTGTGTTGCCCACAATGCATCGGATGCTTTGTAATAAGTTCCTTTCATACACAATGCATACACTATGAAGGAGGTATTTAGTTCACGGTTAAGTCCTCTAAGTAGCCACAGAAATTATCAAAAATATAAAAGTGTTCTTCTCTTTGGAATTTCATAAGAGTTTTCACCAGAAGCTTTCCATAGAATCTCATAAAGCATCGCATTTTTGAATTCACAAATCAAATGAATTTTGGTTAATTCTCAGAGCAAAAAAACGCATTCAATCTTTTTAGAAAACGAGTAATTGAAAGCTAAGCACAGCAAGAATGGGTATTTTCTACCTATAAATTAGTATGGAATATGACTACGATCAAAATCTCAAGTTTCACTTGATGTTAATTAAATTATCCAACGAGTTGTGCTAATAGAAACACTGACAGGTTCAAAGAAAATCTTAATAGTTGTCCAAGTCAACCATTTCACTTTATTGTCAGTGTTTAGTGTACACAATAGTCTTCTGTTTAAAACCATTGGACGTCTGTAGGTATTAAATATGTAGCATTTTTAATAATTTATCCTCGCAAATGTTACAAATGCAATGAGATTGTACAATCGAATCAAAAGATCGATTTAAAGGTTTTATTACAGTGTTCAGTTTCACAAATGAAAATAAAACATGTAGGAAGCCTGTCATCAAACTACAGTTAATAGAATATTATGTATTCCCAGTTATTCATCACCTACGATTTCGCAACTTTTAATTGAATTATTGAAAACTTTAATACATTCCAATTCTACTGACGTCGCCGCTTATTTAAACTACTTATATATATCGGATTAAAAGTTTACATCAACATTGTTATGTATTGCTTGAACAGTAAGTCACGTATCAACGACAAACTAATAGTTAACAACACTAGCACGTAAATGAACCTCTGGTTGACTCTATACTCTGTATTGTTTTCTAATGCATTGTTTCCTCTCAATAAACGAGAGGTTTAAATAATAGTCCTAGTTAAATCGGACAGTTTGATGCTTGTGAATTAGCGAAACAATAGTTATAAAAGCCAGTTACACAAAGACAAATACTACTAAACATTTACACAAGTCTTGTGCATTGCTCATTCTTATGCATCCATTCTTTACAATGCTTTTTCAATACACTCAAATAGGAGTGACTGGTTGTACAGGAATTTTAGTTATTCTTCACAGAGAACGGGTCGTTAAGATAAAATATTATTAACATTTCATTTCTCCCAATGTTCGATTATAGTTCCTTTGTGAGTTGAGTATTTATCAAAGAAGAAGCCTTAATTGTTTGAGCCTATATGCTTAACATTAGTGGAATATATGGTTTTTCGCACACATATGCATCGTGGAGCATGAAAGTCAGGGTTGCTGCTGTGTCTCTTGTATTATGTCATGAGAAGCTATTTGGCAGTGGTGAAAAAAACAACAAGGAAGGGCTTTATTAGGGCTTGGTCACTTTGCATGCACACACACTTGGCACGCATCCACACCGGTCGGAGATGAGAGTCCGAGACACAATAACATCGTGTCAGTTCGACTTGGAATCTCTTAAATATCTTTGGTATAAAATAACCAAAATCACTTAAAGCTGGAAATACTGTTCCCTATTTTATGCGGGGATTCCATCTCCCTTGGGCAGCGAAAAAGCATGCATGACAACGTGAGAAGTAATTAATTTTGTATTTATCTCCCACAACCACAACATAATGGAAAGACGAAGATTTACAACCCTACTCTGATTTTTATTACTAAACTCTTGATTTCCGTATTTAGAGGTTGGTTAGCTTCGGAACAGCAGATCCTTAATGTCTAACAGTCTTTCTATAAACAAGTATAACTGTTCTCTTTGCTGTACACACATTACGTATTATTTGACGAGCTTGTGGTAAAGTGACCAAATTGTCATTCGTTCTGCTATGCTCTCCTTCCCAACCATTTTCCTTACTTCTCTACAAACCAGAGTAAAAAGTGTTTATGTCAATTGACCTTACATCTCTAAATGTATCCACCCTCAACAATACAGATCTCATGTTGTACCCCTGCACACACTCTTCCACTTGTCCAAATCCCAGACAATTGGTCCCTTGTATGGAATTTTGAAATTGAACATTTTGTCATTTAAGTTGTAATTTTGATTTCAAGGATGGTAAATTACGTTTACCAGCAGTTGCTTGTAAATTATTAAGCGTTTAATTTTGCAGTTTGACTTATACATAAATGCATCTTGAGATTAATACTCTTCAGAGAGAAGAGTCGTAGATACTATAAAATGTTGAACCTGAGAAACTATCATGCACACATAACGGATTACGGCTTGAAATTTAACGATCATTGCAAAGCGAAAGATTGATTGGCATGACTTACACCAGATGATACAAAATTACTCCTCCTGTACTCCCAAAGATAATGAACTGAAATCATGGAATCAAAATGCCAAACCTGCTTGAAATTTACTTTCTACTACGGATCTTACATACCATTGCCATGTGTATATTTCGTTCAAAAAGTATCTTCAAAGACAAAAGGTGTGCATGGATGGACGTTGTTTGTTCTTATTAGCAAAAGCACATAAACACACCACAAAAATATGAATATTTATTACAACTCATGAATGCTGAGCGTAACGGAGTTAATGATTATAGAATGCAGGAAGGATATGAAGGGAGCAATTCATTTGATTGATAGAGAACCTTAACACACGCACGCTGTACAACTTTGCAATACGAAAGAAGTGTTTATCTAAAACTCCTCAGTAATTAGTAGAACAGTGTTACTGCACATTTAACCAATTGTCTTGCCATAGAGACACGAAGCAAATTGCTGCGGCTGATGAGGTACTCTTACGAGGACCCGTTGTTGTGAAATTAATACTGATAAAGCGATGGAAGCGAAATTGAATTTGTGTGCATCAGAGTTAAGTCCGCTTGACATGAACAAAGTTTTTGTGCAATCGTCGATGAGGAAGATGAGGTAACTTCTTTTTCACTCAGAGATGATGATGATGAAGATGGTCAGTCTTTTGTAAAGAATAACTGAATTGCTACATAGCGAATAACATGCAGGGAATCAGAATGTGATAGAGATAATGTGAGGAAGAAGATCTTATGAGAGCTGAAAGATGACGAGGGCTGTGTGTGCAGTGACTACGATCTTCTTCTCCCAGTGTCTTTTTACATTCAAATAATTAAGCATGTGGAATAAACCGTTACAGAGTCATAGTACAGGTTTTGGCTGTCAGCCGTTTAAAATAAGAAATTAACTACGACTAGCTCAGCCATTCATCGGTGAGAGGGAAAGTTATGGGAAAATTTACCAAGAATCATCCTCATTACCTTTGCTCCATTGTTGAAAAATGAAATAATAATAAAGCGTCTATCAAAAGACTTCATCTAACACTTGAATGGTTTGTGAAGAATATTAGAGAATATCATGATGGGCTACAAATTGACTTCACAGTGAAACGGAATAGTGTAGAAACTTATGATGACATTGTTTAATGGCAGGTTTAAAGTTGACTACGTTCATATGCACAGATAGAATTGCTAAATGCGGTTAGAGGTTTCGATGACAGTGAGAGTTTCGAACTTAAGTAGGTGTGTGTTTTTCACCTGCCAATAATAATATCGTCATTATTACTGTGGGTTCGTCATCCTTCACACTTTTGTCATTCCCTGCACTGTTTGTTTTGCTTTGTACTTGCACACTTACTTTCAGCGACACATTCTTCAATAAAACACAATCAACTCTTGTGGAGACTTCACTGTCATCCTCATTTCTCTGGGTCTCACAATATTAAAAATCGGCTTTGATGCTGTGTCAATTTGTACAACGCTATGTGGTCACAGATTCTAAATTCATAATGAGAAAGGTAGCGTATTTCCCAAAACCATGATCGACACAATCAAGTCAACAACAGAAATCACCAAACAATAGTAGGACGGTTAACAATAATAACATGTGAGACTGTGAGACATTATAATGTCATAAATAATTACTCTTTTCCAATACACTTTAATGTCGGAAGGCATGGATTAATTCTAATCCACATAATAGGATTGATATCACATGTTTGTGAACTTTCATTATCCATACCTGTGCATATGATTTTCGACTAACCTCTCAATATATTTTGCAAACAGCCAATTGTAAGTACGAATCAGAACTTTTATTTCGGCAGTTACGAAAGTATTTCTTGTTTAATTTAATTGTTTCATTGGATTGATTTAATGTGACTGACAATAACTATTGAATCATTAAAATGATGAAGCAAAAGTGCAATTTTTCGATGAAATATCAGACTTACTCACTCAATAATATTGCCAGAAGCTTCTCTTGTTCCTCGCAATAATTGAGAGCTTGTCATTCTCCAATACGAATGAGTTCAGAGGGCCGATCTTCTATGAGAGCAGAATCACTGAATGGCTCAATGATATGGACTCAATAAAGAAATAATGATTTATAACTTTTCCATCATTAACTTGTCTGCTTATACTGCGGAACTCCTTTAGACACCTCTCGTCTACTACTACGTTACTCTTGAATAATAGTGTCTCCCCATTTAATTACTTTTTGAAAATTATGCAACCAACTTGATCATCACCACAATCTGTTGCTACTGACTCGCATGAATCACCAAATCGTAATTAACTGATCAAGATGGAAATTGTTGAGCTTCAATTTAATACAATCATTACATATGTGTGGTTGCGTCACTTTAAGACTGAAGCTAAAACCACTCTTTGAAATCGATACTACCCGAAGAGATAGTAACCTCGAAGCTATAATTAATTGGACGAGAGAATACTTAACGACAATCTCACAAGAACACACGTCACCCCCAACCCTCGACTAATAACTTTTTTTAAAGTATTTCAAAGATGTCACCATTTAGCGATCTCATTTCCTCTTTAAATGCACAAAGAGATGATTTTAAACAATGTGAAACTCTGAAGGACTCTCGTGTAACATACAAAGTGCAACCATACTCATCAAAATTTCATACGCTTCTCTGTAGAGTCTGTGTCCCAAATTCATGCATATGGCAAACTGCATATTAAAAACTCTGGAAAGAACTTTCATGTGTGGTGAATAAGCGAGTTGTTCGTTTTGTGTGTACAATTGCAGAAGAATGTGCCCAACAACCAACTCGTCTAGAGAGGGTGGGGGTGGTTCTTTTTTCCTCGCAGGCTGTATTCGATCTTCATTCAACTCCTTCGTCAGTCTCTGTTTGTCTCGCCATCACGTAACATCTATCGCGTACACTCGCAAAGGTTGCGTTCAATTACACACACACAACTCTATGAGATAATACTCAACTGTTCGTGAGCTTCGTGTAAAAGTACACACGGGTGTCTCGTGCAGAACAAAATACAACTCACTTCTGCATATAAATATCCAGCCCATCTCATTCCCCATACACAATCGTAGACAATATATATGCGTGATATGCGTGCTTTCTCTCCAGTCTCTGGAACTTGTGAAAGTGTCAAACATAACATGAGTAGTGAATGAATCGATTTCAAGGGAAGTCCAGACCCTAAAGACCACCTTCTCAGCTACACTTTTAGTGACACACCAATTGCACTTGTATTATTCTCCATACACCTTTCGTTAATGTTTCTACACAGTTGACAGTAGTGGATCCCAAAACAATTTAGTGTCACAAGTGTTAACCACAAATATACACAAGTTAACGTCTCACATGTTTAACACATTTTGAGTTATGTGTGATTGTGTATTATTTGTGAGCCGTGGTGATCAGTAGAATCGGATTCAGCAACGGAACCCGACCCTCAAAAGTTACGATCTTCCGTAATAACTGTTTGGAGTATTTTACACGTATGGTTGGTGTTTCAATTGATTTTGAATTCAACCGTCGTCTCATTTGCTCTTCTCGTTGTCTCAAGTAATTCGATAAGTGCAAATACATGTATTACAGCATCGCATGTTAAAGTTAAAGCCATATAAGGTGACAGTGCTAAAAGTGCAGAATCAGAATTCTAATCTCTTTAGTAATGACACTGATTCACTGACTCCAAGTTTACCTCTAGACATCTGTGCAAATACAAAACTCCCTTCAGTTCCTGGTGAAATCCACCGTTGACTAACAAGGCAATTTAAGGTAACTACAAATTCATGCGCATTTCTTAAGTAATTCACTTGATGGTTCATCGATAACTGGCTATAAAGATGATAAGCTATGCAACAGTCATATGCATTAATTACCAGACCCTTTTGAATTGACTGACTCAATGTTAGTTTGAATTCTACCTTTCACATATGAGCTCATGCACTCAACTTTGCCTCAGAGATCGATGGAAAAAGTAGGTGTTGCACCATAATACCACCTCAACAGTCTGGCTGACTGGCTGGTGGTTAATGTTTGAAGAAGCCGAAAAGAGATATTTCATTTATTACAGTCAAAAGTTGCTTCATCATTGTTAAAGAATATGAAACTATGCTTATTGTTTCGTATCCGCCCTTCTTATACTTTTCAAATCCGAACAAGTATCATCACTATAACTTCTCTTCAATCGATCTCTTCCATTTCATGATAGAATCATTTATTATCCTGATCGAATGACGGTGATTTACTTTTTCTTGCAAAGACCGAATATGTTACATGCTGACTTGAATGTCCAATTATGCATTTCACGATGCTAATATGCAGAGAAACCTTATATAATTTCAAATATTCTACAAACAACACACACTGCCAACCAACTAAATCATGAGTACTAATAAGGTAATATACACAGTTATACAAGTTACTGAAACAATCTTTCAATATCAGATTCTTTGAATAAATAGATTAATCAGTTTTCAATTCAGAAGAGGTGAGTAGACTAAAATCGACAGACAGTCCCGTTGCGGGCTATGAGCTCGTTAAAAGAAAACATTTGTTGATTGCAGGAATAGAATAGTCCGTGTGTAACTGAAGCACAGTCAATTATTACTCACGAAGGGACATAGACTTGCCATTTATTTTACAATTACCAAAAAATCACCATTAGTTAAGTTCATTTCTTCTGTACAATAAATGTTTTGGACTCAAAATACCGCTCGTCAATGTTCCTGTCTTGTCGGATGTCATAAATTGACTTTGGCTTCACTGCACCTCAGCATTCTGGGTTGAGATTATTTATTTAAGGGTGCAATCCCATACAGGAAATTGTGCAATAAATGAAAAACTAGCATCAGTTTATCACTACGAACAGCCTTGAACCTCTTCGTAGTTAGTTTTGTGTCTGAGGTCAAGAAGATAGGAACAAAAACATCAGTACACCATTCCTTCACTTGAGATTTCAAGACATGTCCAGGATGTAATCTCAGTTTAGTCAGATTACTGTTTTTTATTGACTCAATAAGTCATGAGGGTAGTAAATAATATTTTAAAATACTAAAATATAACTTGAGAGTATGAAATACGCCTAGACAATTCATCTCACTAGAAATCCCACTTGTAGTTTTCCGTACTTTACACTAACCTAACTTTATAAATAAATAGTACACATTACAAAATACGTGGTAATCGCAGAATAGTTTGTAGAGAAGTTTTGTAGGACAACTAGGATCTTAAAAAACAATGATAATAATGATAAATGTGGGAACAGGAACACTCAACTCGTACATCGTATGTAATAGGAAGCCTATAAGCCTCAGTGAATTTAGGAAATTGTATATACTAATGTTTAAATAATTGATAAAAAGAATTATGGATCCTTTGAGAAGCAACGTGAAATGAGAATACGACGATCATTGTCTCCAAAAGGTATGGATTTGTGTGTGATAATCTACCGGGCTGACTTGATAAATCATTAACTGGCGTATCGTTTGTGGCATCAAATAGTTATGAGATAACTTCCTAAACTGCTGCCAATCTTTGTAGACACTTACACACAGGTACAGAGATATAAAATGAGTACATCCAACTTAAGTGTAGGTCTAGGTAAACGAAGCAATCCATTGATATTCAAAAGCTATCAGCTATAACTTGTATGAAACTCCTACACAATAAGTTCGTATTTTCAGTTTCTCAGCATGCGTAGTTATTACTTAAAGATTGACATTTACAAGTGTTGAATCTACTCCCTTGTGATTTCTTTCCATTTACTTCTGTTGGCACTATGTGATTTATCACTCAATGGCTTACTACTACTCAATTCATTCTTCCGTGAGTGTCGACTGTCGACAAGGAAATACATTTTGATCACTATTTGTGAATAAAGCCAGATTAAATGTCTTGCAGCTAATACACAGAACTTGCCAACTTGCTTAAACTTATATAAGCCGATTAGTTCATCACACACATCAAAGCAGTCCACACGTATTTAAATGCTACGAAACATATTTAAATGATGATTTGGGCGTGTCTGCCAAATATTGCTGGGCTTTTGCAGATCAGCGAATTGTTTATGTGATTACTCCATGTCTAATTGCAGCGTCTCCTCAGCAGTTCATTGTGAGATACGTTTCTGTAAACTCTCCTAAGGTCACTCACATAATCGTACATTCCTCACTGGCTCCCATCCATCAGCTACAAACTACAAATACATTTTTACGAGGAAAACTACTATTAACACAATTAGGACTGGAACTCGTTCCTCCCACTAAAATAATTCCTTGTACGTCCGTATTCAGTGCCTCTATTGCATGCATCGTAGACTAAAGAATACTAATAGAATTATTTATCCAAGCCATTGATTTCCATCCCAATTTTACAACAAGCTACGCTGCACAAAGTTTGTGCGGTCGTGCAAAAAAATAAGCCTATTTTGACATATATTTAAACCTTTAGAGCTGCATATAGCAATGGTACATGATAGAATGATGTTTGGCTGTGCAAAAGTATGTTTTCTCTGTACAAGAATGCATGCAGTATACATTTGTAAATCGCATTATCAGGGGAATCAGATGACGTTATACTTGATACCTTATAACTGATATCACAGAATGAGAGTCTGGCAGTTACACTGATCGAGAACAATTCAGCAGGGCCCTATTACTGTTCCCAGCATCATCTCATACTGCAGAGCTTCCATTCGTAGTCTTTTGTTGGCAATTTATGCGTATCGTAAGGCAGAATGAATGAGATTTACTAATCTTAAGAAGAAATGGCCTCAGATTAAGGATGTAGAGAGGATTATCTTTTTATCTTGTTGTGTTTATGGGAGTTGAAGGTGGAAGTTGTAAGTGATGGCAGATAAGATACTTATGCCTCAGTCTTCCCACCAAATACAGATATTTATCTTCATCTCTATTCAAGGAAATCGTTAGTTTTCCTCCGTTTACAGCAATGTGTGAGGTTTTTCAAAATATTCAACTTAAACGTAAACTGCTATCTTGTACACAACTCAACCGTGTTCCTTAAAATACGACCTAACAATACTTTTCCACATGGAGGAAGGCAAACAAGCCGTAATACAACTAACGCTACTACTGAGGGTACTTTTCAAGACAAAGTATTTTATTTACTGTCTGGAGAACTCTAGGTTTGCTCTGGGTGTATGTGTAAAGCAGAAAAAGTGTTTGTACTACAGACTACAGACAGTTTCGTAGAGAATTCTTAGAGCCATACTCAGCCAGTGAGAATTAGGAACAAGTGAACAAGCATACACACAGCTCAACAGAAACAGAGAAGTGGATGGCTGGAAGGTTGGGTCGTCGGTAGCAGCAGTACCGTTTTTGGTTCCAGTCCAAAAAGTATCCTCCAGAAGAGAAAGACAGAGAGAAAGAGAGGCAGGGGGAGTTTGGCTCTGATGTTGGATCGATAAATATAGAATAATATCTCTACCACCCCATTCAGTCTCCCTGGAGACAACTTTTCTGGAAATAACAATTTGCACATTCAACCCAACTATGACACACCAACGACTTGAACGAATTCAAAATAAATAACACCCTCACTACTTCAAGTACTGCTTTAGGGTACCCAACTCTTCCTTTCCATACTCATGTGTATCATCTTACCGTATTTCATCATTTACATTTAGGAGCTCATCTTACCAACCACTGGCTACTCTGATGCATAAATTACCTTCAGACACCTTCAGTTTGAACAAATAACAGAATTCTGACTTGCCTTTCGCAGCGTAACAACCTGGGTACTTTTTCTCAGGTCTCGAAACAATAAGACGCTAAATAGAAATCGTGAGATATGATGATGATGATCATTTAGATCTTGAGATCTACAATAAAATAAGACTAGTTGTGAGACACCGACCCTCAGCGACACACACGATACAGAGATCCCCTTCAAAGAGTTAGAACACATTTTCCTTAAACATATCCACACTGGACCTTTTTTAAGTGAGCTTCGAATCCAAGAAGACCTCCAGTTTCATGTGATGCTTTCTCTTTCTCACTTTCCTTTTCAATTCCCTCCCTACTTGTCTGTTCCTTTATCTATTTGGTCCCATACTCGTCTTCCTGGTTTGTACGCTCGTTTGTGAGGTTTCTTTCACCGGACTCTTTCCCTCTACCACACATTGTCTTAAAACTTTCTGTCTTACACACGTACCCTCATAATAATGCACCACAATCCTTCCCAATGCCACTGCTTTCTCCTTACCAGTTCCGCAGATTTTGTTCACGCCATCTCCAGCCGTTTCTTTCCCACCTGAGATTTCCTGAATCACTTCTTTCCTCACTCTCCATCCTTCCTTCATTAACATACAACGATACTTACGTTCCAAGGTGCAATGTATCTTTACTCCCTACTATCATTACTATGACTCGGATTGATGAGAAATGATGTGAAGAAGCAGGAACCCCGTGTGCACCTCACGAAAAGACCTAAAAGATAGATCCTTATTCATATTCTCTACAGCCATATCTAAGCAGTAGGTGCTATCGGTCATATCACGTGCTACACAGATTCCGCACTACCCAAGAAAGAAAGTCACAGAGTGAGAGAGTCCTGAAAGTCTCCGGTGGGAGTGGCAATGTGTGTTCGTGGGATGGTGTGTGAGTCTAAGTCTCCGACTGTGGGTGGTGGTGGTGGTGGTGTCGAATGGTGGGAGAGAAGCCCACGGAGCATCAGTAGCCGGGTATTAAAGGGGCTTTGACCTCAAACTCATCTCTATACCGAATGTTCACAATACCCGTCGTCTCGCGTATAAGGGCAAAATTGCAAATGTTCGAAAGGACTTCCCGTCTCCAAAAGAGTCTGACTGAAGGATGCGAATTCCTCTAGAGATCATGTCCCTCGTAAACATTTAACTAACTACCACTCGTGTGTGTCACTAGTAGTCGAAATTCTTTTCCAGATTAATCTTCCACAACCCTACTTACAAAATACTTCTTTCTGCAATACTTCCGAAAATTCTACGCAAGCCTTACAATCTGCCTTTAGGCTAAATTCATATGACATTTCACAAGGAAAAGCCCCTTTGGTTCATCATAAAGGTTCTTCTTAATAATCATGCGTTCCCAAAAATGATCCATCTTCAGTCGACA
>JAQGAB010000705.1:0-22966 GCA_034696565.1 Isotomurus graminis | reverse complement strand
ACAATTCAAGGAGAAAGGCAGGCAGATTGATTACTGTAATTACTCCACACAAGTTTTTACACGTTCAATGTCCATTGGTTTTTCTTGAGGTCTTCAATTTCAATAAATATGAAGATGATGCGCTGGGAAAGAACTGTCACAAATTAACTTTCAGTTAAAGTCACTTTTAACTCTTTGCACTCGTTTTGTCCAATACTTATGCAACTATTGTTAACACAAATGAAGCCTCGTTGAAGGATCCAATATGTTTCTTCAGCTACACACGGTGTGTGTCACATTATCATATTTCTCGTTATGGAAGTTACATGACGCACACTCATCATTGGCTGGTGCCTTGAACAGAACATATACCTGCAAGATAAGATAAAAGAAGTGATGAACACCACGGATGATGATAAATATTGTACACAATCAAAAAAACCCTTCACTTATCGGTGTTTGGTACGAGACCAAACTGCGCTACGTATCTTCTCTACACAACGCTTTGTGATAACAATTGGACACAAAAAAGCAGAGTGAGACTGAGATAATGGATTCACACAGGATGGACTGAGATGAATATGCCATTCTTGACATAAAAGTGTAAATCTTACACATCGTGAAATGTCAGGAAACTTGAGGGATATCTTAAGGAAAGTTGTTGTTGCACTTCCTTCCTTGAGATTCGATGAGACTTAAGTTTTAAGGAATCCTCTAAATTGGTTAAACTTTATGAGTTTTTAATGTAATTGATTCCACGTCATTTATGTGCCTACTTCTAGGGATGTACTTACTAACTAACTTACTAACCAACTTACCTACCTGATGTAAGAAATAAACACTACACTTAAACTTTACTGTCGTTAGCTAATTCACTCATATAAGTGTGTGAGTGAGCAAACCTTTATTAGCAATTTACGATGCATTGAAAGTAATACATGAAATGTTTATGAACTGCTTGCAAAATGAATCAATACTGTGAAATGTCATTACTTCATTTATAAATGTATTTTCTATGCTTACGGATGCTTTGAATGCACAACCGCAGTGATTGTCTATATTGGAAAGAACAATCAAGAGTATTTATGGATGGAAGGGGCATTCTCCAGGTTATTCTGTTGTTGTAGATTGTTATTGGCATAGGCGTCTAACTAAATGGATGATTCAACCAGGGACCAGGAATTTATTATTGTTATGAAAGCATGTTTATGCCCAGACACGAGCTCAAAAAGCCGATGACGAATACTTAAACCACATTAATTTTCAGGCAAGGCCATTGTCTCAATTTTTTGTAAACTAAAACTAACAGTGTGACTGTATAGTACTGTGTGTACAGTAAGTGGTTATATATTATAATATTATACTTTTTAATCCATCATATATACGATTCTTCCAGGTAACAGGCTAAAAGTGTTTGTTTTATATTACTTTTCAAATGCATCTTACTGAAACATAGAATGCCATCGCCATACTCATAAAAGTTTACTAATGATTTGCGTGCTACTGTAATTGAAAATCTGCAGACGGTTGACCGCATGAATTTATTTAATAAAGTATGATAACCTTTAATCAAATGATGCACATCCTGCTTAAGGGATATGATATCCAGTAATGAGCTATTAACACTATATTAGCTCCCGAATTTTATCCATTTTAATAACTGTGAGCTGTGTTGTAGTAATTGAAGTGGTTATCACAGCTTGGCCTTCTCTTATTTCGTTTATTCACGGAATGAAAGCTAATTTATATATATCTTATCGGAGAGTAATAATTGTCACAATTATCAAATTAAACCTTTGCTCCTATTCATGTATAAATGTAATAATTGTCCCTGTAATGAATCTGAACGATTCAACGAAGAGATCACACTAGAGAGTTGAAGATTCAGATCCTAAACCGGTTCCAAAACTGCACTGCAAAATATTCGTAAGTGCAAGTGAACATTGTGCAAATAAATCTAAGAATCCAGCTTAGTTTAATGTTGGTCTCTCTGAGATGCTGAGACTGATATCTTGTGATCATGTATGATGAACCTGCAAGTCTGCACAAGAGCATACCTGTTTTCCTTGAATGTAATGAATAATGATAGTGTGAGGCACATTCGCATATGGCAGTATATTAATGAAATCCCATAAATGAACAGTTTATTTCCACTTACTAAAAGGTTCATCCAAAAGACTCGCAAAGGCAAACTTATCTTCGTGCGAAATGTAACTTTTTATTCCACACCGATTGATATTCAGGGGATGTCAGAATAACAAATATGGAATTTTTATTCCCTTTTCACTCTGAACACTCTGACTCTGAATTCTTAAGGATGAAGAGTGAATCAATCCCAAATTCGCACACATGAGTTCTCTCCTTGGAATTATTTGCACACATAAAAGATTAAATCGGTTTTACTGCTCACTTCAGACAATAATACGAATGCTTATTGCAGCAACATGCATCTTGAGTACTTAAGCTAATTAATATAATGAGATGCGAGTGTTTGAAATTAGTATAACTTGTCTAAAAACTAAATGGCCTGTAGCACAAAGAACTTATGACTGAGGTGGTTGCTTGTGAAAGATACTTGAGAACTGTTAAGTAGCGAAATTGATCTACAAAGCTATCAGGAAGGGTTGGCTTACCTTCACACATTTGTATTCGTACTTGAGACTTGGAGAGCTACCTTTGCATAGCACAGAGATGAGATGACTGACTTAGGTTGATGGTTGAGGACGGGTGGTGATGATGATACATTTATGTTAATGAAGAAATGGGAATGACGTGAGTAGTAGTAACCGGCTATCGAATCAACGAATAGCTTTCCTATTAAAATCACACACACACACACTTCGTTATGAATGAATGTACATTAAGAATCTCAATACGATGATGAATTCCTTGAGAAAACAACAACCATACTAAATACGATGAGTCATAGTAAAGTGTGTTTGGCTGTGTTGATCTTAATTCTAATGTTATTTGCAGGGTAAACTTATTCTTCCTTCGTAGGAAAGGTGGTTCCTGATTTTATCGAGCATTGTGTGTGGGAGAATAAGTTATGGATGAGAAGGAAATAAAGGCTTTGTTTGAGATTCACTGAGTCTCTTATGAGAATGTAATTGAACAAATAAAAGTGCATGAGGAGATGCAGACAATGAGATTTTGTTGGGAATCGTTTGTGTGTGTGCTGACAATCTTAAGGTGAAGTATGCTGAGACACTGGCTGTTTAAGTGGGACAGGAACTGCGTTAAGGCCTAGTGTGACTCCTGAAGTCTTGAGGAATGAGTAATCCCTGAGAAATGACTTTCTGGTGAATG
This sequence comes from Isotomurus graminis, assembly GCA_034696565.1. Classification (NCBI taxonomy): domain Eukaryota; kingdom Metazoa; phylum Arthropoda; class Collembola; order Entomobryomorpha; family Isotomidae; genus Isotomurus; species Isotomurus graminis. The sequence goes on along the minus strand of JAQGAB010000705.1, from coordinate 19,678 downwards.
AATAAATAAGGGATGGGAATTGTATTCGTAGAATTTTAAGAGCTTGTCTAGTTAACTTCAGCCTTGTGACGACGATGGCCTACCCCGTTGGAGCCACAACAGAGAATGAAGATCGGTTTCATGAATGCAGTAGCTTAAGAGACAAGTCTTTTGAAGAAACACTTCTTGTACGGGCAAACATTGGACTTAACTAGTTTTAAATGCATGTGTGTGTGCACAGAGGCTTTTGGTAGTAAATTGGGAGGGTAGTTGGATGTATGTTGTTAGTAAAACTATTTCTTAGATCTCCCGAGGGAAGAGACTTCTTGTTCCTGGCCCTTTTACCAAGAAATTTATTACAGCCAGGCCTATTTAGTGAGGGAGATTATTGAGACTTGAACCACATACAGGTTAAGTTACTAGAGGCTTTTTAGTGTTTAGCTAATCTTGCTTTGCCACAAGATCAGGCTGGAGATTTCTTGTGCACTTTTCGTTTGTTTCATTACAGGCTATATACTCGTATTATAGAGGAAACAACGAGTGTCAATTAGTAGTGAGTGTCTTAAGGATGCATATGCATGCATTCGTCCATTTTGTATGTTAAATGACAAGATCATTCACTCTAAAACGTATAACAATAATCATTTTGTTAAGAAGAATTAAACGAGAAGAGTTGTTAACCATTTTGATGAGTTGAGAATATTAAAATAATAGAAGCTTGTACTGTAGCTGGTACTGAATATTGAAGACAATAAATAAATATGAAGTAGTTTATGTTAATCGTACGAGATATTTCAGATTTTAGGAAAATTTTGCTTCATCAATTTTCTTATTGTTCTTATCCCAGCAGGACTGAAACTCTCATAATTTGAGTGAACTTGATCCGATATCCCATGGGTCTTTAGTTCGTATGAGAAGTCATGTGGCCCAAGTAGTTAAGTACTGTTGAGGGAAATACATGTTATATTGGTCACACAGTTGACAGTCACACGGACATCGGAATGCTCAAAGATACCTCCCGTGGACCTTTCGGCTCCTGTGAGTTTTCCAACAAGCCAGTGAAAGTGAAATTCGACCTAATGTGAAATGCTCCATTTGCATCCCTCACTTCATACATTTCTAGTGTATGGTGGGGTGTAGCAGGGAATATATATTTGAAGGCATGATTTCTTGAATAACTGCCTAGCGTTCTCACACGGTAGCTTAAACCGATGTGTCTGCTTTTCAAAGAAATGGGCGGTGATGAAACTTTTAAAGCTGCGACGTACCTAATAAAGATTTATTATTAATAAGTTTAATACGAAACTCCAAACTATGATACTAGATTTTAATAGCTCGCAATTTTGCAATAAGAGTAGAATGAAGAATTAGAAGGAACAAACAAAACAAATATATGTTTCTGCACAGAAATTAACAATACAAAACTCCTTCATATTTTTACATCGCAAAATATCTAAACACTAAACCTAAGATGTGTATAAAATCCATAAACGGTAGTTCTATGAGAATCAAACAAACACGACTTCCCTCAGGAAATCGTTAATTATTACACTTAAAATAAAGCCATCTTTATAAATTGTTCCTCCGCCTTTTTGCTCTAGCGTTCTTTTCTTGTTCGAATTGGCGTAGGTCAGCTCGTTGCAGAAATTCTTGTTTATCAATATACCTGAAATGAAAATTCGTTTTGTGAATTCAGTAAACATTTCCAAACCACCACAGATTAAGGAAGAATTGTTCAAACTGTCTTACCCGTGTTTACTCCTATTGTGACTCTCCAGTTCTTCTTGTAAACCTTCTTCTCGTTTATACGCTTCCCAGTCTAATTTACTCTTGTCTAATGTTCCTAGTTTCTTGTTTCTCGCATGCATAGCATTGAGCACGTTGGCCAGTCCTTCCTTGGCACTCGTAGATTTCTTATCACCACCAAGACCTATGTCTGCTGGATCACCACTTAGAAAACTAATTCTAATTCGTTTAGGAGGTGGTGGCTTATTGGGAACGGGTTCGATTCCATTTAAAAATAATGACCCACTTGAACTTCCATTCAACCTCCTCGCACTACTTTCCAAAGAGTTCGAACTTTCACCAGCGAATGATGACATGGAAGAAGGAGTAGATGACCGAGTTTCAGAATCTTCCGGAGTTCCTCTAACTCTTTCTTGAACCTCTACACGTTCCCCAGCAAAGTCGTAAACTTTGGTTACAGTCTTGTCCTTTGAACGAGATGGATCAGCCTTCTTGGATTTCATTGTCTCCACGCTAGTAAGAAAGTCTGAATAAAACAATACCATATGAGTTAAGACTGATACATAATCATATTTATCCTTGCATATCGACATCGTACAAAAGTTTACCTGCCCACAAAACATCAGTTCTTTCCTTCTCTTTCTTTTCCTTTGCAGCAACCACCTCCGGGTCAGGTACATCCTCCAGTTCTTCCTCTTCATTGACAGATTTCCCATCCACCACAAAATCCGCATCTGCCTCATCATCATCGGAATCTTGGTCTGAATCGTCGTTTCTTCTCTTCCGTCTTCTCTTGGCCTTCGGTCTCTTCCCGGTAATTGACTTTTTCCTTCCTTTCCTCTGTTGTGTACCTGTCTCCTCGTCATCCCCGTCATCTTCCTCTTCACTCAAATCTGGAAAAACACCCACACCCATTATATTTCCTCCTCGACAATAATTCTGGGAAACATTCTAATTGATTCTAATATCGACCGTATGTATAGCAGTATGTACTAACCGTTTTGCTCTCCTCCAGGCACGAAATCTTCATCTTCAGTATCCGAATTCTCCAAGGTCTCATCTTCTAAATTCATTTCTGTGCTTGATGACTTTTGTGTATCCTTCACTGCATAATAATAAACACATCACCAAATGAATTTTACCCAGTTGTAGATTTCCTTGTTCCAAATGCCAAATAAGTAACTACAAAATATTATACAGCATTCCTTTGTTTACGCAACAGTACCTGAAGTATCAGTCGGCAGGATTTGAAGTAAACTTCCCACAACACTTTGAGCGATGTTAAACACACTTGTAAACAACGATTTAGTTTTGGAAGCAATTTTGAAAGTTTCCGAGACTGTGTTTAATTTTCAAAAGTGATCTGAGGAATCGTAAAGTAGTGGTGGATGAATAAGATTTGAATTTGGCGGGGGAGTGCGAAGATTTGAGTGAAGACCGCAATCGTGGAAGTCACGCCTCCAGAGTGCTGACTCGGACAACACACACTCGGCGTATCCCTGTTGGTTGTTGGCCGGCACTCTCCTGGAACTTCTTCTTCTCCTTTGACAGATGCACCACGTTTCACTTGTCTACTGTCGAATTTCTCCTCACCTGTTCGACTGAATTTGCTTTCCAATTAGAGGTACGTAAGGTTTAATATGTGTATTGTGTGTGTGACATAAGGTCGAAGAATTCATACAAAGAAGTGATGTGGAAGTGTGGAGGAGATCATTAGCTGGAGGTGCGTGCAATATTTTAATTTGACGTGTTTCTTTTGTTTACAGTAGAAAATGGTGTCGCCTTGGTTGAGGACGGTGCTGGTGGTGGCGACGGTTGTGGGAGTGGCAGTGGCTCAAGTTCGTGTTGAGGAGTTGACGATTCTAACGGCTGATAGGACGATAGACATTTCAACGCAGGTGGTGCAGGTGGTCAATAAGGTGAAGGTGGAGAATACTAATGCTTCGCCGACGAAGGTGTTCCTGTTTGCTATTGATCCGATTTTGAAAGATCATCTGGCGTTTTTCGGAGTGTCGACGAGGGATGGAAAAGAAGGTGAGGTTTTGTTGGATGAGATGTTTGCTTAATATGTCAGTCCCTGTGTTGCTTCCTCGTGTTTAAATGACGAAGGAAAAGTGTCTAACGGGACTAACAGCAATTGGATTCAGAGTCTTTTTATCTGCTTGTTCCTTGCAACAAGAAGATAAGCACACTGAATCTTACAGTTTAATGCTTTGTATTATAATAAAATATTAATAGTGTTTGAATTTGTGCTTTGGCTTTAATGTTTTGTTGAATTTTGCAGGGTTAAGGACATCGGTTGTGCAGCTGCCGGGACAAGAAAAAGCTCTTGTTTACAAAGTGGAATTACCAACTGAGCTTTCGAAGGGGAAGTCGATCGATTTGGAGATCGAAAATGTGTTCTCAAGGTATTTGGCTCCCTTCCCTGCGGAAATCACTCAAAAGGAGAAACAACTAGTCAAGTTCATTGGAAATCATTACATTTATTCTCCATACAAAATCAATAAGCAAACAACTAAGGTGGTTCTGGCCTCAAGAAATATTGAAAGCTATACCAAAGTGAAGCCATTCTCTCAATCGGACAATACCATCACATTTGGACCGTACGAAAATATTGCTCCGTTCACCCAGAATGAAATGATGGTGCATTATGAAAACAACAGCCCATTCCTGACCATCACCAAATTGGAACGACTAATTGAAATCTCTCAGTGGGGAAATATTGCGGTTGAAGAGAAAATTGAAATTGTCCATACCGGAGCTGCACTTAAGGTAAAGCGTATTTAAAGTATTAACCGTATTTAAAAGTAACTGATGAATTTATTATAAAGTGCATACTTTAATAACCTCATGCAATTTTCAGGGTTCCTTCTCAAGATTTGATTACCAACGAGAGCAAAATTCAGGAGTCAACTCTATCAAAGCATTCAAGACCATTTTACCAGCAGCAGCTAAAGATGTATATTACAGAGATGATATAGGAAACATTTCAACTTCTAATATGTGGAATAAGCATGACTCTGTGGAACTCATGCTCAGACCTCGATTTCCGTTATTTGGCGGATGGAAAACTCGATATGTTTTAGGATACAATGTTCCGTCTTATGAGTATTTGTTTGGAGATGGAGGAAACTACGTTCTCAAGATGCGCCTCATGGATCATGTTTTCGACTCAATGGTTGTGGATGAGCTGTCTGTTCGAATAATCCTTCCTGAAGGATCAAGCAACATCAAATTGATAACGCCTTATACTCTGAAAGAATATCCACGAAGCCTTCACTACACTTACCTTGATGTAACTGGACGTCCAGTTATTACAGTAGGAGGCAAGAACTTGGTAGAAAATCACATCCAAGACTTCACCGTTAAGTACAGCTTCCCCAAGGTATGTGTTCGCTACCTCATTCAACAAGACCTGTGTTAGCTGTTCCTTAATTATATTCCTTGCATGTACATCTATGCACGCGCACTAATTGTTTCCAGCAGACTTCTTTCTTCTTGCCTATGTTACTATTTTTAGCTATTAATCGTTTACCCGATTGAGTTACTTGAATCCCCACCTCACTTGCATTTTGCATTTACCTACTGTTACAGATTGTGTCACTGTTGTGGCCAAACTTATTATTGCTAATCGGACCTGCAACTTATTGTCTCGCTTTTCCTCGTCTTAATACTCCTCACTACATTTATTTCCAACCTTCTACCCACATTTCATCCTTGCATCAGAATGAATAATAAGACTTTTCACAGCGTCGTTTTAAGTAAAAAACGTGATTACTTTAGAAGAGAGAGGTGATGATGTGATTGCTATTTGTGAAGTATGTTAATAATGACCGTCAACCATGTTTTTGCAGATTTATATGCTGAGGGAACCCCTTTTGGTGATTGCTGCTTTCTTGATTCTATTCTTCACCGTTATTGTGTACGTTCGTTTGGACTTCTCGATTTCGTCCGAGAAACCTGGAAAATCGTCTGGAGCCAATACAGCTATCGTGGAAAATGTTCTTCGTCGCCATGCTAGGAGAGCCACAGTGTATGAAACCTTCGACACCCAGCTCAATAAATTGAAAACCAACAAAGATTCATCGGCATTCCAAAATGCGGTAAAAAATATAACTGCTGATCACAAGACAGAGACCCAGGCCATCAATGACATTGTGACTAAACATCGTAGCGATGCACCTGAATTAGCTGAAGCGTAAGTTTTAAATACTTTAACAATGACGGTTTGAGTTACGAATCATGAACTTGTAATAAACCGGAACTTTCATTTTAGTATTACTGACCTTCAACGATTTGATCGAGGCTTTTGGGAAGTGTACGTTGCGTACGGACAAGCAGTAGAAAAATTTGTAATTGGTAAAATGCCACGTCAACAGTTTGTTGAACAAGACACCCAGTTCAACAAGAAGCGGGATGAAATTGCCGAAAAGCTCAATCAGCTTATCAAGAATCTATAATGCTGTTGCCCAGTCCGATAACATCACCCAGTCATTCTTTCTTACATATTTCTTTACATTTTATTCAATGTAATAATAATAATTATGTTGGTTCGTGCAGATTATGTGGGTAGTATTTATGAAACATGCCACTAAATAATAATTAATGGTTCCTCTTCAATCTTGATAATGTTTTAAGTGAGATTTGATTCTTGTAATTGGTTGGCTCTGTAATGTTACTGACGAATCTGTTATGGGTTAAAGTTAAGAGGTCTCCGGTGCAAATAAATAAAAAAAAGATTCAAGAATTCGTTGCGCACTAATTGAGGTTTTTTGGCAGGTGACTTTAGATTTTCTGCATTATTTTATTGTTTACACTGGAATTCTAAAACATAAATATTTATTTTTGTTGCACTGCTGATGCGTCACAGTTTGTTAAATATTATTTGTCGATCACAAAAATATTGTTTCAAGGGTGCGACATACAAAATTTAATCACAATTAGGAGTTGACGGAAGCGTAATCAATATTAGTAGCTTGTCGCACAAGATGGATTTTATATCAGAAGCTCTGATGTTGTTACTTATTAATCATTTGGATCTTTGAATTCATGCCGAACACGAAACTGTAAGGGAGAAAGCTGCTGTTAACAGTTTACACGAACAAAGCAATCAATTCGTGTAGATCGTGTGAGGTTTGTACTCTAGCACCTAATAATCTTTGGAGGCTATTGGCAGAGTAATGTCTACAGTCTAAACATATCGTTGATAATACTTTAGCTTACACTATTTGTTTTGGAAGTTTCCAGCCAGGACCCGCCTGTATAATGCAATTAATCTTAAATTTTAGGCTAAACTCTGGCAGGAAAAATCTCATACTGAAGGAAGGAGCTTCTTGGGTATCTTCCAGCAATACTGAAGGACCATTGACTTGAAACGGTCCATCAAAGACTGATTAGCTAATTGTCTAGTAACATATTCGACCTTGCATAATGAATTATACTTTGTGACGGGTCTGTTTCAACCGTGGAATTCAAACGTTCTAACAAGCTCTTGGCGTGGAAATTGACTTGAGATAGTCTGAGACCCAATGCTGTTTGCATTTCATAGCGAGTTGATAAGGTGTATCACCATCTCTATTTAAAGAACTTGGGTCAGCTCCAGCCTTGAGGAGAATCCTTACAACTTCCACATGACCAAACATCGCTGCCCCGTGCAAAGCTGTTTCTCCATTCTGTATGGCAAGTAAAGAACACTCCAGTTTACCCGGAGAAACAACAACCATGTGTAATTCACCATAATGAATACTAATTCCAATTAGTCCTTACCGGAAGCAGTCCAAGTTTGGATTTGTGCTTGAGTAAAACTCGAACTACATCCGTGTAGCCCTTATGAGACGCTTTGAAAAGAGGCGAGGCACCATCCTAATCAAACAATTAAGAGTCATGACACTCTTCTTCAATTACATTTTTGTTCATTCATTACATAAATTCCATACATTTCGCAATGCGTCAACAAAAGCTCCGTGTTCCAGTAAGCATTTGCACACATCTGCCCATCCCATTTGAGCAGCAATCCACAGGGGAGTTGCTCCATCGCTTCTTCTGGGATCAACGATGGCTCCTTTCTCCAGAAGTAGCCTTACAGTGTGCCAGTGTCCGTTTTGAGCAGATACGAAGATGGGAGTGGCCCTGTCTTTCATGGGAACATTGGGATCACACCCCATGGCAAGGAATTCGCGAACAACTATTTCATAGCCTTCTTGAGCAGCCACCAGCAGAGGAGTCCCTCCATCCTAAAAACAATGGAGATTGGATATGTTAGAATGAACGAGCTGATCATTTGATTTTTATTATGGAATTTTGTAGCTTTGGGAAAAACCTCGTTGATCTCTTGAATGATTACCTCATTTGTTCTCTAATTAAACAGACAGACTCTGTCCAAGTACGATTAGCATGAGTAAATACACCTACACTAATTTGGCACACGTCAAATAATCTTTGGTAAAGCCAAGTGCAAACAAACTAATAATGAGGTGATAATTTAAGGAATGAGATCATAAAAAGACATGACTTAACTATTTGTGAGTATGATTTGTGAGACTGTGTTAGTTAACCATGAAACAAATGAACTTACAAGGTTTGGATGATCTACAATTGCCCCATTTTTAATAAGAAGTCTGATGCTATCAATATCCCCATTCTGAGCAGCAAGGAAGATGGGAGTAGCTCCTGTCTGTAAAAAAAAGTAAATCAGCATGAAATGATCATGAAATCACGAGAGCATGAAATCAGGAACATGAGACACTTCTCTGGGTTCCTCTCTCTTTGATTTGAAACATACATTTCCTGATTTAACGATTCTATAAAAATGTGAACATATTTCACCTCAAACCGTCGTGCATTTGGATCTGCACCTTGCTCTATTAATTCCTGAACACAATCGTAATGACCTCGTGCCACGGCAAACATAAGAGGAGTAGTTCCATCCTGAAATACAGTCAATCAATGAATATATGATACTGTTTTTTGTTTTATTCTAAAGCAGGTAATCTGAATCTCTTACTATGTCTCTGCAATCAACATGAGCTCGTCCGGAATTAAGGACCTTAACTATGACATCTCGTTCCCCTCTGACTGCTGCACGATGTAATTTAATATCCCAGGGCGTTTCCCTCTTAAAATCAAAGAATAACACTTAATCATGGAATAATTGGTATAATTACATCTTCAGTGAAGAACTGTCAAGAGTAAATAACAGGGTAGAATATTGCGTAACTTAGTGTTTACCTTGAAAGACATGATCTTCTAAAAGAGATTTTGCCCGAACCGGTTGCTCAGGAGGAGTATCGATTTCTTCATGCACTTTCTTCAGTCTCGGAGTGTCGACCGTCGGACTTCTTGCGTAACTCCCGAATGGCTTTTACTTTGTGGCCATCACTAACCCAAATTCATAGAGTTTTTGTGCTGCCCTGAAAGATTTGTGTACAAGATTATTTTATGACTGCCCGAGGATTTATATGCACAGAATAGGATTGTGTGTGGAAGTATATAAAGAGTGCGCGTACATATATGCACACAGCGAGTGAAGTACAATCAAGAGGTTCATGACAATAAGAAACGTGACTTCAGAAGCCACTCCGTTTTCATGGAATAAAAAGACCTTTTCATCCTACGAGGTGGGTTTTCGCAGCTGCGTGTAATTCTTATGATTTGGGCTAATTTAATTTGATGCACCTTCAGATAAAACACTCTTTATGATTTTAGTCAGACCATCTTGCACTTATTGTTGGGAGAGAATGCGGAGGATGAAGGCAAAAAAACTGAGGAAGATGCAGCTCAACTAGCAACATGATTTTTACTCTAGATTTGGGTCTTATTACGGGACTTAAAAAAAATCAGCGTTTCTTACCCTTTCTTTTTATACCAGCTGAAGAATGATGGGGATGGAGATATGATTAAGTGTTTCCGTACTTGGGAGTAATGCACACAAGAAAGGTATTCGATTGTAGTATTAAAGTTTAATAATAATATAAATGATAATTTGATTGAAGATGATGCGGAGAGGAGACTTGTACTGACTTAATTGAATTCTACCTTGAGACTTGAGAGTGTTTAAGTGAAAAGTAATAAACATGCCACACAACGAAATGTTCAGTGTCAAAAGGATATTTGTTTTTTATTCCAATCGCATTAATGCAGTTGGTTGAATGTATGCAGAGTTTATGGATTGCAAGGCCTCGACATGAAAGACAAGTAGAGTGAGTTTATATACATTGACTGTGACTAACTCCTACTTGTGTGTCTAACATACCTTTGCATTATTAATAATCGATTTCAGGGGAATTTATAATTCAAGCTCTGAGAATGAATACGTGGATGTGATTGTGAGGAGAATGAGTTGAGGATGTTGTAATGTACAAACAGGAGGTAGGTGAGAATGTTATCTGAACAAATAATCCTACCCAAAACAGATAAGGTTGTACTTTATTAAGTTTAGTTAAACCTTTTGAGTGTTCGAGTTATCTGGAGATGTAAGTAGAACATGGTTCTATGGGTTTGTTAGTGTTGAAAGAATGTTGTTGGCTTGTTGTTATGTTTTGTTCGCTTTTTACAGGGAAAGAGTGCAGAAGTATCCACTTTCATTCATGATTGTCGGGAGATTAGACTCATTATGTGTGATTATGAATAAAAATTCGCCATTACTGATATTACGACTCTCAGAAGGAAACTGTTCTGAAGGCACTTTTGGATTGTGCCATCCGGTTTATTGAGAATGAAATCTCTTGAAGCAGTTGCACAAAAGAGAAACTTGAAAGGAGGGGAAGAAAACTCAATAAAAGTCGCGTATAAAAAGAAATGAATGGGTGACTATTTTACTCGCATTATGAATGAGGCATGAAAACGATTGAGTGGAGATTGTAATTGGAAGACCACGAGAATTATTCCGTATTTTATTATAAACTAATTCGGTGTGCTAGATAATCTTGCGATTCTGCTAATTAGCTAATGCACAGCACACGGTGATTATGGGTGGTTGGATGGGGTTTGAATGAATAATGTGAAATCAGCCGGAAAGCATAAAACTCATCTAGAGGTAATCATGCATTGAAGATTTTTAATGATGTTCCTAAAGATGAGAATTTAAACGGATGCCAGTTTCATTCAGCTGAGTCTACACATACCTTTCATGACTCCTATCGCTCAACAGGCTTTTGTAAATTAAGGTTATTATCTTCTACTCCGGCATAACTGTCGAAAAAGCTTTTTGAAGAAATAATTTCTCGTTAATTGAGTTGCATGCACGGTATAGTTGGTGATTTTTTCTGTTAAACCTTTCTGAAATACGCAATTCTAGGTACACGAACTATTTTGCCGATTCGAGCAACAAACATTTTGGGATATAGCTATATAGGTAAAAATGTAGCTGAGTCCACTGCTGAGGATTATAGAAAGAATGTAGGTAGTCCGCTAAGATGAATTTGACAAGTGCACACAAATGACTTGCGGACAGGTAGGTAGATGAAATATTGTGATATGCGTGTGTTTGAGTTGACTCCCAAATGAACTGATTGAATTGACATTTTGTAATTCAATTTACGATTCAAAGGAGTGCCGAATTGTGGATTGGAAACCCAATAGCTTTAGACATTAGAGATTTGTCAAAGACCACTGACGACTTGCGAGTGTCAAGTTTGAGAAGGTGACATGTCAGAAAGTTGATCTAGATTTGAATGGTTTTTCACACTGTAAATTTCAAGTTTTTCTCACAACAGGATTAACGCTTATGATTACTTTTTAATGTCAAGTGTAAGTGTCACTCATAATTACGAGGAGTTGTTGCGAAAGCTAGTCTTCCTAGACTTCAAGTAAAAAATAGCACTTAGCAGACTGCCAACTGTTTCTTGATAATATGATACCGTAATTTAGTACGGGAACAATAATAGAATTACTTGCTATGTACTAATTAGAAAATTACGTCTGATAAAAAATAGTAGTAGACGCTTATGAATTTCTCTCCTACGTGAACAATTGAAATTTAAAATGTGAATAATCTTCTCGTACCTAATTAAACGTGTGTTTTTTTAGCTGACATTAATTAGAAGCCATATTAACTGCATTATGCATTCTTGGATTAAATACCTGTCTTATGATAAATCTAAAATCAGGTTTATTTTGGACCGAGTTGAAGAATAAATTGGGTAGATTTTAAACACAGATTAAGAATTCAGAATTTGGCCCAATTCACTATATACGGAAAGAGTTTGTTGCACAAACTGATGAGCACAAAGTACAAGTTTGTCCTGAAGATTAAAAGTCTGATAAGACAAAAAAACCTAGCAAAGAGTTGAGTAAAGACTGATGATCAGCCTGAATAATCAATGAGGTACATTTAGTGCATAATTATTGGAACATACTACGGACCAATTAGCATTCAACAAAACTCATTACACCGAAAAACTCGTCCTTCATCCATTAAATCTGCAGTTTGAGATGTGAACTTGAATTTTAATTGAAAATGCCAAGAACGACTGTGTGTATGACGTACAAAATAGAGGAACTCCTATTGGGATGCAAACATCTCCATAAAATATGCATAAATATCTAAACGACAAACGATGAAAACTTTTCATGCGATGCAGCGTAAAGTGAGATGAGATAAAAACAAGGAGCAAAGGTATCAAAGTGTTTGACAGGAAATCCCGTGTCGTTTGCGTTTATGACAAGTTGGTTTCATGTCTCTAGTATAAATAGTGTCATTTCTAATGAAATGACCGTGACAGTGACCAAGATAAATGTGTGAGTATATCACGAGGAGAAACTCATGAGAGTTTTCTGATCAATCATTGATAAATGGGGGGTTGTGATGACAGGAAGTGTATGTTTGAAGAATTACCTTGTAATTAGTTTTTGGCTGATATGCCTCTGCGAGTCTCTACACGGCTTAATAAGATGATTAAGTGGTTGTAAGGAATACTTTGTAACTTAGTTTTCGAGATGAATAGCTGGGATTGCAGCAGAAGTGGTGGTTGATTAGGTAAAAAGTCCAAGATAAATTGGAAGAGCCACAGAGACCAGAGTTGTTATCTGAGTTGTATGAATCTCAAAACTGAGAACTCCGGTAGTGGTGAAGGGAGTATTGGCTGTGAAGGATAATTACGTAAATCCACACGAATGATTCGAATAGCATTGCACACATTGGGTTTGTTGAGCATTTTAAAGAAGATAGGGACGAGGTAATAGTGAATGAAAGTGCTGAACATCACACACCACCAGAAATGCCAGCAGACGAGCAGATCATCTCAGCCAACAGAACTCTCGTAGACTTTTGCGGTATACGAGATCATCGCCTGCCTCTCTTCCCCTCTTTTAAATAAATGTGAGTTAACTTAACGAACAGGGAATAAATGGGATGGAACTTAAATGCACATTATACTTACTCAGCTCCTGCTCTACAAGTTCACGGTGATAATAATGTTCTCTCGTGTTATGTAATAATAGTGATGCAGTGGAATTGGAATGCATATGCCTCGTGGAAATGGAAGGGACTTCTAGTGGTATGGATAACTATTCTCTAGTCTCTCATAATACATGTGCGGTGAAATGGGAATTCGCTTCACCTGGTTTGTTAATCAATGAAGGAGAAATAAAAATTATAATGGGATAAAGTAGGAAATGAATTCTTTGGAGAGGTCCAGTAGGTAGACTGTAGCTCAGGTTGGAGGTAGGTAGACTAGAATTGTGCAAATGCAGGTGAGATTTTTTGTCTCAAGTTACTTTTTGGCTGATGACGGATTGATACTGAATACTCATGTGATTATGTGACTGCTTATTGTTTGATCTGATGGGAATTTGTGTTAAGAATAAACCTCTACCCTTTCTGCCTTCTTTATTCCAACCCTCTTTGCTTCTGCACATAATGCAGTGTGTAAAGAGTAAAAGAGGAATACGAATGAAAGGATTCGTCCCATGTGGTTAATGTTCGTATGAGAAAGTAAGTTAGGGAAGTCGTAAGTCATTTAAGTTTCTGGAATCTTGGGATTCAGTCGATCGTGTTAACCGTGAGAATTTGAGTAAACTTAAACAACTGAACGTGAAAAGTTACACATGCGATGATACTATTATTATTTGACGTAGTTTTTGGACTGAAATTCTTACACGTGCATTTTCTCAGAGGATTTAAATAAAGAGGAGATGCAGGATTACGCATATTGCAAGAGCGTGTGAAGCGTATACAAGCAGTAGTGTTGTGGAATGTTATGAGACATCCTTACTTTTGGGTCAGCTATTCAAACTCTTCTGTTGAAATAAGGACCAATGTTCTTTTAAGGTGTTTTTGCCGTTCCGCATGTGAACATTGTTACACAACACAGCAGCAGTTATTTTCCCTATTTGTTCACGATTAGGAGTGTATAATAAACTGAAGATAAAACAAAAAGAGTCGCTACTGCTTCTAGTTCATGTTGTAAATTTTTTCTTATGACAAACATCTAGTCTGTTTTATGGCTGGGGGATGCGTTTTATGCTCTGTGAAGAGAACAGTTGGAGGGAGTGATGACAAGTCTTCACGGTGTTGAGATAAAAATGCAATGTAAGATGCAACTCAATCCTTATAGTTAATTGACGAGGGTGTACTGTGCGAATAAACTAAATATTAAACAGGGAATTTACTGCATTATTTTACGATGTTTTTCAAAATTCTGTGATGCGTAATGATCTTTTTACGATGGCAGTTTAATGAGATGTTACTGATGTATTCTGGCCGTATGGCGTATGTTTTCTCCTTCTTGGACCGGAAGCCAACGAGAATTGACAGTACTTTGTGCACAAACACAACATTCATTTATAAACTTAACTAGCTGAGTAAAATGAAATAATATCAACACGGTTGTCTACTTAAATCTCGCGCAGTCGAATTAGTAATACCCCGTCGAACTGAATCTACATATGCACAATAAATTCCAAAATAATCTCTCAAAACTGAAATATTGGGCAACGGCCGTCCACGTTTATTTTAACGACTCATTGTACAACAGTAGTCATAAAAAATGCTGGAATCGGCTTAGAAGTTCCTGCAACAAAAGTGGAACACATTAGTTATTCCGATTCTTGTATTATTAAAGGTAATATTATTCAAAAGAAGAATATCTATGAAAGCTTACTTCGCCAAGACACCATCCTTTTTTGCTAATCGATCAATACAATCATTAGACTCTCCCTATAAAATAAAAGACGTTCAATTAAGCTCAAACCTTTAAGACAGCATATCATTTGATTGAGCCAATCCAATCGGAATGTTCAAAACCGAAAAGCACCATAAATTAAAATTCGTAAGAACTAACCATCCTTCGGATGTCACCGCAAATAGCGTAGGTCTTGAAAGTGTCGGTCATCCTGCCGGTGTTCTCGTCCACATCAACAAGGTTGATCTGGATGGAGGCATGATCCTTAGCGTGGATGATACGGTTGCTAGCCGTGCTGCAAGACAAACAAATAACTGATTACATATCCACTAGTAAGCACATTCTACTTTCGAAATCTTTGTATTAATTATTATAACATCGCCGAATGACGACCGAGGCTATCATTGTGCCATGCGGACATGTGCTGTGAACTGAAATCAACCATCAACCCCAACACCCCCCTTTCATCCCCTCCAAAAGTAGTTTCAAAACAACTTACCACTTCCTGGGGACGTACAAGTCCACGAATTCTCCAGCGTCGTTTTGCATGTTGAAGTAGAAGTTGTCGGAAAGTAGGAAACTTTCGAAAATCTCCAAGAAACCTTTTGTGAGTGTGTCGGTGTGACCGAATGTGTGTGTGGAAGAAGCCTTTGAACAAGAAGCCAAGTAGCGCCTTTGAACAAAACCCAAAGACACACGGTAGGTGGCGTTCCCGCCATAATCTTTTATGAAACATATAACAGGTAATCTCACGCTGCCCCACTCGCACCCACCCAATGTCAAAAAGTGATTGTTTTGAATTCAGTCTCACTTTCCTCCTCGTCCATTGTTATTGTGCGTCGCATGCTTAGCTCTCATTACCTTTTGTTTTCACTGTCATTTCCAAGTTTCAAGTTGCATGGTGAAGGTATCCATTACACACCCGACATAAAAGTTTTAATTGTGTTCATTTATTTAGTGTCATTCCATTTGTGTGTATCTGTTTAGTGGTTTAATGTGGGGAGTCTGCGCTGCGTGTGAGTGAAGAGAAGAACTCGCAGTGAGTGAGGTTTTTGTGGGATTGACGCAATTCCCTCAGGTAAGCATCCATTCACTAAGAATTTGTGGGGAGACGAGGATTAATATTAAGTTTGTGTATTTATGGTGTGTAGAAATTTTCAAGAGGAAGTGTGGTCAAGTGTTAAGGTAAGGATCAATTTCTTAAATAGTGGGGTGGATAGGATTGATTAAGTTTAGAAGACGTAATTGGTGAATCTTCCTTGAAATAAGGGAATGGCAATTTATTATACGAGGAGCGCTGCGCTGCAAGCAAAACCTGAAAATATTTATATGGAAGGCCGACCGTAGCACGTCTTTTGCATAGAATCCCCTTAGAATGGAAAGACATAGCATAGCGATATGAAGGAATATTATTAACGAGGTTTTATCCTTCACAAGAAAGGTTAAATATGTTGAGAAGAAAGACATAGTTAGTAGTTTAGTAGTAACAAGTATTATATTATGGATGGGTGGAGAATTAGTGAGGAGCGTTAAAGTAACAATTAATTGTTTATTGTGTGTTGAAGAAAGAAGTGGAACTTTTAGAAGTTGGGATACATTGAGAACTAAATAGACGTAGTAGTTTTCACATTCGCGATTATATTAATAATTACTGGTTCTGTCGAGAAAGCCAGGTGAGTTTGATATTTAAATCATAAGGGGATGTTGGAAGGGAATTAAAGTAGTAGAGGTACCCACGGGTGTGTTAATTTCTTCCTCTTTGGGTGAGAGTTTGCTTTATGTAGTAGTAGTAATGTAGTATTGTGATTTGTGATACACAAAGATGTGAAAAACTTCATGGAGAATTCCACGAAATCACTGAGTAGAGTTTTATGTGGATAAAGTGACAAGGTTAGTTGCAGTTTAATGCACGAGTTTTAACCAGTAACAGTGATAGAGATATTAGTGTAGCTGACGTCAGGCCAGGATATTTTTGGGATGATTTGTACTAATAAGTGTCATCCAAAATTAGTACGTTGGTTAATACAGGAAGGAGTGACACGAATCAGTTATTATTATTGAAAGATGTAGGTTTGGGTTAAATGTATTAATTTATAAGTCACCCCTACTGTATTAGTAATTAGGCAGTTGTTCATCAAGATGTTTCATGGAATATTTAAATAGTTGCTTTGGAACTTGCAGATCTTTGCGAATATTGGCTGAGTTGGGAGTGGAATAGAAACCAAGAAGACGGGATTAGTAAGATTGTAAAAAGTTACTGCTACTTGCGCAGTGCAAAATAGCGGCGTGTATTTTTAAGGTAAGTGAAATAAGTATAATGAGTAACTTTTTGGTTTTGGAATGTGAATTTGAAACCTAAATATTTGGCAACAATGTAGGGTGGTTTCCTGATGAGGTTCACACGGGCACCGGAGGCGAATTCGCCATCGGCGTCGTCTACGTCCTCTACAGCAGTGGCAGTACCTCAGCCACAGCAAACTGTCCAGCCCCCGACGTCAGCTTCCACCAGGAGCTCTCGCCGTCGCCAACGTCCGCAACGCAGTCGATACCACTTCAATAATGTGGAAGCAGGACTACCTGTTAATTTCTGGGGAATTGATAGACGCGATGGCTACAGAACGTGTTTTTGTTTTCATGTCAGAACAGTTACTATCTTCATCGGAGTGTGGCATTTGGTAAGGAGCTCTTCATTTATGGCCTATTGTTAGCTATTTGCAATTAGAAGTTATAGGACAGATCATTTAGGGCATAAGCCATAAACGCATATTGTAGTGGTGAAGCATGGATTAGGAAGAATAATGTGTGATGTTGTGAAACATACGTATGGATCATTATCAACAAGGAAAATGAACAAACAAACGCGACGTTTATTATATTGGTAATTCCTGATTGGGTTATGTGACAAGCTTGTGTCTGCGGTTGTCAGTTTGTCAAAACTAATTCAGTATGTGCATAGTTTAGTTAGAAGGCTTCTGGTTGTGGTATGATTTTATCTTCGTAATAAACATACGAGTGAATGGTAAAAGTTGTAAACGCGCTAATAGGATTACACATTAATGGGAATAGGAATAATATGGTTTTCTTCCATGTACAAGGGTGTTATATTTTTAGCTATCAATGCAAAGTTGCGTTATGAAAACAAAATGCGTTAAAAACGGTAGATGATTCACGGAAATGATGTTCGTGATGTAATTAAAGCCAAAATCCAATTACGAAATGGATAAAATATTTTTGAATTTTTGCAGATGGTGTACATTCTATGGTTGTCATTTATTGCTGCGATGTTTATGTATGAACCTACTCAAGATGGTTATCCTTCTGATGGTGGACTAACTGCGAGACCTGACCTTCTCCCGACACCAGTAAGCAAGACGAGTGGTCTGGGAGATTTCATGAATCATGAGGTAAGTTCGAGAAGATTATTAATGTTACTGTGCAGGTGTATACGTCGTTATCTCAGCGGTATAGACTTTAATGCTTCCTTCCTCTTGTCTTATGCAGGTGCCGAAATCGGATTCACTAACCATTGATCAAAACAATGATGACGCTCGACTAGAAAATCTTCGAAACAGTCCTCTCAATTACGTGATGGATACAAAAAAAGCGAATTCTCGTAAGACTTTGGAGGAAAATGAATAGAAACATTTGTAAAATTACGTGTAGGGTGACACTAATCACTGGAATTTCATTGTACATTGCAGAAGTAGTATTGCTGATGTTATGTCACATGCTGATCACCCTACTCATGGTTTATGGTGCAGTACGCGGTAAACCCTCTTACTTGATGCCCTTTTTCGTCTTGCGAGTTTTCGATTTTTGCATTTTCTGGTAAGTTTAATAATTACAAATGACAATTTTGAAATAAATAGTATGACCATGCATTAATCCCACCATTAATTTAGCTTGACCATGGTGGGATATTTCTCCTACTTGCCAAGTATGCCGGAACGAATTGTCAATACTCGTTCGCTTCCTTTCCGCGAGCAACTCATTAACATGGATCCTCAATTACTATCTTTAATCACTCTCATCGTGATCGTGGTTTCAATAGCAGTAAAAGCATATATTATTGGAGTGATATGGAACTGTTATAAGTACTTGATGCTGAGGAATTCTGTCATCAGAACAGTCATCGCTTACAGGTATGTATTTATTTTTAGACGTATTCCGACGTATTTATAAAAGACAGAAGGTTCTAATGCAACTTTGTTTTTAAGGCATGACGATCCATCAAATATCATGGGACTTCAGCAAAATCTTCTTCCAGACTTACCGGATTACGAAACAGCTGTGAATGATCCTCGGTACGCTAAGAAGCCACCAATAACAGAAACCACTTCTGGAGCAAATACTGGAAACGCTGTGTCTGGGGCAGCAAGTATTGTTATGCCACCTCCTCCACCTTACAGTGTGGCGATTGCTTCGGAACCCCTGACCTACGAACTCGCTGTAGCTACCAATAATGAATCCTCAACATCAGAAATCCAAAGCGAACAGACACCAGCAGATCCCAATGAGTCGACTGTGGAAAATGAGCAACCAGTAAATGATACTGCACAAGAAGCCAGTCCTTCGCCATCTACGTCCTTCCACACAACAGATACTACCGAAGTGATCGTGGAACCCATCTCTAAGATTATTGAAGTGGCTCCTGCTCCTGTAGAATCCGCTAAGTAATAACTGTAGTATTGGTTCGTGAAAAATCAAAATCAATGCTAATGCTAACGGGACTAGCGGTACTGAAGTGTGTACTACTTAGTAACACCAGCAACCTGAATTAACTTCTTATACATAAATTATCTTTTCTGTGAGAGTTACTACTTCTATCCAGC
>JAQGAB010000704.1:0-22998 GCA_034696565.1 Isotomurus graminis | reverse complement strand
AGGTCAGTCTGAAGGACAAAACGATTTTTACGCTGCTGCAATCAATTGAAGTGTACGAGTGGCCAAGGGTTGAATTGTTTTCAGGATTAACGATAAAAATGAAATCAAATGGATGAAATGGGATGTTCCTCCAATCGTCTGGTTTGGATGGTTCTTGTCTCAGGTTCCAGACTTATCATCATCACGACACATAAAAATCATCAGAGCAGCAGTCGAAAGTTGAATTACAAGAGGATTTTTACTATAAGGGAGAGAGATCATAACGAACTTTGCAGACCGGTTTGTGAGATGAGAGCACACGACAGGCACACAAGAGGGGAAAGTGAGTTCCCTGTACATTGGTACATAGGACGTTGTTTTGTCAAGTAGTTGTGGAGGCTTAGCTGGAAGAGTCGTAAAGAACAAAGCGATCTGACAAAAAGCCCTTCTCCAGTTCCAATGAAATCTTTATATTCTACTAATATGCCATCACCCAACACTCAACTATGATGAGAATTCACCAGCAAAAAATTCCTGAAAAAGGATGCGACTAAAACAAATCTTATTGGAGAGAAGTGCAATCTGAGTGATACAATTTATCTCTTGCCAGTAGTTCAGGAATCATGTTAAGGGCAGTAAACGCATAGTGACGGAGGCAAGTGCTGTTAGATTAAAAGGATTGAGGAAATTCCACATTCTAAAGTGGCTTCTAGTCGGAAGGTACTAGTGTTTCTGTATTTAGTGTAATACATGCAGTTGTGCAAAGATCAGTGATCCATCCATCCCTGTCTGTAAAACATGTTGTGAGCCAATAATGTGCAGTGTTCTTATACAAGTCTCACAATGCACGTATACAAATGGAGAGTTTGAAGGGATCCCTAATCGAAAGAGTCAGATAGGGTTTGAAGCCCTCTCAACTTCTATTATTACCCGGTAGAGCATGAAGATATGAAAAGTGTGTGAGGGAGAGTGAACCCGTATACGAAGGTCCTTTTGAAATAAAGGAGTCAGTGTTGTTAGGTAGTTTGGACGGAGCATAGATGTACCGGTGGATTCTCTTATGACCGGACTGCGAGAAGCAACAGAGATACACGTACTAGGTAGATGGATTCGGAGAAGTCGGTCCGGGTCCCTGGTTATCGTTGGACCCGGGAGATTTTTTTCTGTAGGCCGAGTGTAAGTAACGCTTGCGTGTGCTTTCCCCCTGCCATCCTTCTGGTTGCCTGTGGTGGTTGCTGCTTTGTATGAGTCGATGTCGACCCCAGACCGATACGATCGATATGTGAGGAGAACAGGGGAAAGAAAGCTGAAAACGAAGCGGCTGGAAAGCCCTCAGTTGTCAGTAGTAGGGACATATCCTTCTCCGGCACACCTCGTACTACCAGTTTCATACTCACTGCTTCTCGCACACTCATCAAGAAGGTAGCTATCCCACGACGACCACACTCGCTCCGTCTTTAATACCAGTCACCTGGAAGCACCCTACCTTCTTTCACCTACCTACTCAACAATACATACCTCGAGCACACCTACTTAATCTTATAAAGATCCAGTTCATCTCCTATCACCTTGCATTCCACTCCCAACCTTTAAATAGCCTCGCACACGAGTTCCATCTACTTCCGTTCTTAGTTTACCAGAAAAGAATAACCAAATAAGTACAGCTTTTATTGTGCATGTACCAAAGGTTAGGAAGAAGTAATCAAAATTCTAATGAGTAAAGTTAACGATCCACATAAAAGGGGAAAGAAAGCACACACTCTCTTCGGCCGACCTCAAATCTTCCATACGGGTAACTCTTTCCCATTGCTCTCTCTTCTTTGCACTTTATTATTCTTTTTCCTTTCAAACGACTTCTGTAATCAAAAAGACACGTTGAAAGCCTAAATTTTATCAGGAAGAAAGCAGACGTGAGCATTAATATATCTGAGGAACCTAATATGATCTCCTTATTTGATCAGGAACACTACATTCTCGCATCATACGGTCTCAGCCAGCCCCTCTTCTTGTCATTCATCGTGTTCTCTTCTTTGGAGGAATCCCAACCTTCTTCGTGTAATTATGTCTATGTGCCGGATACTTCTTTCTCCATGTGGTGAGTCGTACATCGCTTGAATTTTAATTTTTTGTTTCTGTTAAATAAAGTTTTATTTTGTTTGCATTTATATGCCGTTTATTTCATTTATTTTTCTCGTTCCATATCATTTAAAACAGACACGCATATTGTGTGACTTGACTTGATTGCTCAATTTCCAGAAAATTAATGAATGGTCTCAGCTTCTTAAATATTAAGTTGTAGTGTTGCTTTGTTGTAGACTGTTTATTTAGCAAAGTACTGGGACGGAAGTATATGCCGTGTCACTGTTGTGAAGGAACATATTCATCACAGTGGATTAGCGTAATGAATGTAGAATATTTCACACTGTGGGAGCACACCGCACAATCAAGAACAAAAGGAAGTAGTTGGAGTAGAAGTAAAAGGGGTCTTTCGTTGAATATTAAGTAAAATTACGTCATCTGCAATTCAACCCTGCACAAATGGGAGAAGTAGGGTTGGCAAGCTCTTTTCAATTTTATAACCCTTTTTATTCAAGTGAACGAGCTTGTGTAGGTTATTCTTTGAAGAATGGTTGTGCAGAAGTAGTCGTGGAGGAAGGGAGGAAAGCAATGACTTCTTTGTCAACCATGGCATCATCAATATAAAATCATAACCCAAGGGCAATTTAAGCTCCCTCAGTGCACTGTAATTCACAGAGACTCTCTCCGTCCGGCTCCAAAGCCCCCATCGCTCTACTCTCCAACTTCCTCTTTCAAACTGAAACTACTTTTATCAAATCATTCCTTTCATATCATAAATGACCTCGTGCATTACCTTATCTTATCGAGACATGTATCTAGTGATAAATTACGCCTAATCTAGTACACAATCTTTTTTTACTTTAAACGACTTGGAACTCAGGGTTCAATGCTACTGGAAGTAGACCATAGGAGATTGTCTATACCGTTGGTTGGTTGGTGGAAGGTGAGCAACAGAAAAAATTTTGTGACTATCGCTCCTTTTACATTCACAAGCTTGGGCATCTATTGACTATACGTTACGAGAGGCGCATCAAAGTTAACCAATTTGTTGATTATCTTGGACAGAAAGTTTCTTCTTTCTTTGTATTAAGGTAGATAGTGAGTACGACACATGCAATGGCTCCGTGCATTACCTAATAGCTTGTGTGCTGATGATGGGCATGCAGTCAAATTTGTTGTTGTCTTTGCCATTACTGACAGACAGGTTTTCTACTTCTTGTCACTCTTCATATACGAGCATAAATGATCCAAATGAGGCATATATACCAAAGTCTCAGGGCACTCGCACAGAAGAAAAATGAATGGTGTGTGTGCTTTATCATCACACAGCATTACATTATACTACACACGTAACGATGTAAACGTAACCCTTTATGGAATATTTCTCATCGTCGTAAAAGGCACAAGAATTGTAATGCTGGGTAGATTTGTACTCAGGCTTCCTCGTTTGTATGTGTGCTTATTGATTTTATTAAATAAGGAACAAAAGAGGGGAATGAATATGAGTCCTGTCCAATCCATTGGATACCGTTGAATGAACACTACTTCATGCTGAAAGTACCCGGTGATTTCATTTTACAGTCTGGGCACACAATAAACGGCACACTCCAAATTCGCATATACTCTTCCTCTTCCAAATCTACATTTCCGACATAGATTAAACTCCAACTTGTATATTAATGGCGTGGTAGGATATGGAGGCTCTAAAACAAGTCATGCATATTGAATTTTTTAACACAATATATATAATAAATAGTTAAACACATTCACACGCCACATTTTAATCCTTGCAAGCAGAAAACTTGACATTCACGGGAATTCAATAAGGCTTTGTTTATCAAGCTATTCAGGTGATTAAACCCACGTCCACTCAATTTAACTGTCATGTAGTATTTGTAGAAAATAGTTTTTGTTCAAGCATTAATAAATTAAATACATGTTCACCGATGACAGAGAAGGAAAAATAGAAAAGATAGGTACAACAAACCAATAATAAGAAGGAAAAAAGAAAGCACATCGAATAGATAGAGATAGGTTGTGGATAATAGCTCGTTGATAACATAATATTAGAGGGCAGTCTATGCTGAATGCTGTAATAATAACTAAATTGAACATGCAACATATTATCCTGTTGAGGGCATTCGAGCAAAAGTCCAGACTGTTGCCGTCTCCCTGTGTGAACTACACTTCTGGGTCCCCGGTTGACGATAGGTTTCAGTTTGTTAGCAATATTATATCGATCAGTAGTTATTTAATTCTCATTTCGTTGAGTCAAGCTGCAAACAGCGTAATTACTTAGGAAGAAACCTACTATGCGTCTTCTTTCCTTTTACATGTACCCACTTTCACTGCTGACACACCCGCCTTCCTCGTTTCACATTTATTCCGTGGTCATTTGGTTTGGCTAAGAGTGGACTGCCACTGACAATTGCCTCTCCTACAGAATACAACACATACACACACACTATGTGTGCATCATTACCATCACCACTTTTGTCTGAGACTACTCCAAGCGTATCTACGATATTAGTCTGGTGCTTGCAGGATAAGTATTAATATGTAGTTCTTTCTCTCTCTTGATACTTCAGGTAGTTTATACTCTCAAGACTTTTATACATTAAGTTATTGATCTACAGAGCACATAATATGGCCAACGGGGAAAGTCCCTATCGACGCAGTCTGGTGAGGAAAAGGCCTGTCCTGTAATTAGCAAATTTAGGCAATTACTTCTTTCTTCCTAGTATGGTGTCTGAATTGCTGTATACAGGAAAACTTAAAACAGACATGTTGCATCCTTTGTACTGGTTTAGGTGAGACACCCAGCAAATTTTGGGCTTGGCTTTGTAAATGAAGCAGTATTTTTAGATGGGATCGATTACAGTCGATTTTTTTCCCTAAATGCGTACTGTGTGTAGGATTTACGTGTGTTGATGAGGTGTGTAATACACAGCCATGAGAATTATAAAAGGAGGTTGTCAAACCAGACCAAGTGAGAAGGAAATAAGGAAGGAGAAAGAAATTGTGTAATGAAGCAAGTGCAGCCAGGCAAGAAAAGTAACACCTTCTGTTTTGGAGTGATGAATGTGGTAATAATGACATTATTGTTAAAGAACAAGTCCAAGAGTACTGCTATTATGGCGTTCTACAATAATTTAGCACAAAGAAATTACAATTTTCTTAAAATGCAATGTGGCTTGTACAAAACTCGCTAAATAGTGAATTAAATACTGTAATTTGGTAATATTAGTAGAACTTGCGATTGAATTAAAGTCCTTAAAGTTTGGACAAACATCTTTTACCGTAGGTTTACGATTCGGTCAAATTATACAATGCACAGAAGTTAATATTGAAGCCCATGGCCAAACCATCTAATACGAGAAAACACGCCCAATCCATCAAACCGGTATATTCTAAGTCCTTCCGTTTAATACAATAGTATCGAGTTACAGGGAATCGTTCGCTTTTCTATCGATTTATTGGCAAATACTTTCATGGTGTTAGATCCTATACACAAACCATTAACATCTCACAGCATGACATTAGTCAATGCAAATCTTGAACGCGTGTGTGCTTAAATATTAGTGGAAATAGAATAACCAAGGTGGATTCCTTATCCGAAAAGGAAATATTCACACCTGAGAGCCAATGATTCGTGGTGTAAAAATCTGTTTTGTCGATGCGTCTTTTCAGAAGATTTAGGTAAAAGCAACATTATAATAAATTGACCTCAGAACAGTAAAATCGTGAAAATCAATAAGATATAGTGAGTATTAGAAAAAGCTCGGGTTATTTTACAACCTAGAATGTGGCATGACATGCATTTTATTGCTAGCAAATGGAGAAACAATACAAAGCAGTAGGAATATTACGTTTTTTCCTCTATTGTAATCAATATGCGTGGCCATGCAGTATTTTAACATGATGTAGAAGAAATTCAAGCAGGCAGTTGAGAACTGTCCACCAGGCACGATTATTATAAGATAAGTAGGTACGATAGGGTCAAAACTTAAATCTAAACATGATATACACAGAGCCTACTAATGAGATTCTTCTTGAACTTATGTTTCATGCATGCCACGCTTTATCTGATTTTGATTAATTGAACTCACTCAAGAGTTTCGTGCGAAACAAAATACTGCTAGAGAAAGGGTTTGTAAGGCCATTCATTCATATTTAGACACTCGCTACAAATTACATGCTTCATCTAATGCCACGGGATAATACGGGAGAGCGAGTGTGTGTGCACTCCAAATAATTTTAATGTTCTGGGAGTAATACCAGAAGTGTTGGGCGAGAAAGTTGGTGGTCAACAAAATAGACTCATTCTGTTACATATCGTGGGAACAAAATGATACTCTCAACAGCTGTAAAGTATCGTTTCCTATGACATAAAGGAAACTCCGTAGACCTGTGAAATAAAATATGAAACTTTTTTCACGGACCTTTTCATAGATTTTTGGTCCATCGATGGTTCAAAGTTTCTATTTCTCTACCGCTTATAGTTATAGTTTTTCCTTCATTGTGTGTACGAACAAGCAGGAGTTAAAAGATTGAAGATTTAGAAGACAAAAAGAATAGCAGTCCTTCAGTAAAAAATTCATACTAAAATTTGCCATCTACAAATGTGTGAGTAAAAAGCGCCTTTTAATGTTAGGTGGGTCTTTCAAACAAATTACAGACCTGAAGAAGTAGTTAAGGATCAAGAAGAGGCTTTTGACTGTCAGATAATGCCAAAGTAATTCTTTAACTGAAGAATAGTACACTAGAAAGTTTTGTGTTTGAATGAATAATGTGACATGTATATGATAGAGTGATTTGAATGAGTAAAGTAAAGAATGAAGGAGTTAACACGACGTGTCGTGCAAGTAGACAAGAGCCTGTGTCCCAAACCAGAGAAAGTTGACTCTCTCATTCAGTGAGACCATGCAATCCATATTCATGCATATAAGTTAAGAAAATTCAGCCTGTTGTATTTTCACGTTGTCTGTGCAGTACCTCAATAAGTAGTTGTGTTCCAGGCACGACCCACCGGTGTACAATTTTCCTAAGGATGAAAAAGCTGGATCGATTTTCCTCCTATGTATAGGATTCAAGAAGGCTCTCTTTAGTTAGCATGGGTTATATATATCCAATCTCTAGGTCTGGAAAGAACCAAAGACCCGCGTGAAAGTAAGATGCTGTAATAGTAAGAAATTGGGTAGTGGTGGTGGTTCTTTTCTTCTTGCACATTTGCACAGAAGAAAGCACTATGGCAACCCGTGTTGGTCGCTCTCAAGCATTCATCTGTTAGAATCCCAGGAGAGATATAAGATCCAGCCCCGTTCCTCCTGTCTCTCCCATTTTCTTCCTTCTTGTTATTCCTTCCCTAACACAAATACGAACCTACCCACTTCTATACATTCCTTACAGATGATGCAATGCATCTTGGATTTTTTTCTTTATCTCACACAACATCTCGGGTCGTGGGTTGTACTAAGAGACTACAACTAGCACTCTTAGTAGCTCTTTTGTAAACAATGATCTTTTCTCTTATCTTTTAGAAGCACGCAATAAATAGAATAAAGTAAGTTGAGTACTGCTACACCCCCATCCACTATATCTCTAAACTATCTTAAGAAGATGTACTGGCATGCTAGCAAGAATTTTCTTTTCATTTACATTGGAAAAAACACATAAAACCACTCGTCTTCTGCGTATTATTTTCCCTGCCGTTGGACTCTCAGGTCAATTTTCAATACTAATTTTATTCAACTCAACTGTCCGTCTCAATACTTTTTTGGCAACCACCGCAGAAACTAAAGAAGGTTCTGCTTATTATACTTTCCAAGTCACAATTGGTAAGTTCTTTATTTGCAAAAAATGTGGCTCAGTTCAATTATGGAAGTAGACAGTAAGTATGCGAACTCTCAACATGATTCATCAGTACATCAGGTCATAATTTTATAACGCTGGCAAGTCGTTTGATGAATAGAATAATAGGACAAGAATGCGTAACTCAGACTCTCCGTCACGTCTGGCGTATTGATCAAAAACACGGTGCACTGAGTTTGTTGAATTATGTATTTGTTGCGAAAGGACGTAGGCATAGTAGAGACCTCATACAATTGTGTTGCAAGTTTGTTTTCCATTGCTCATGCAGTGGCATGCGAAAATCTTGCATGCATGCATACTTTCATTATTGTGGGACATAAAAGTGCCCTTCCTGTCCTTCACATGAAATCTCT
Organism: Isotomurus graminis; assembly: GCA_034696565.1. Taxonomy (NCBI): domain Eukaryota; kingdom Metazoa; phylum Arthropoda; class Collembola; order Entomobryomorpha; family Isotomidae; genus Isotomurus; species Isotomurus graminis. The sequence goes on along the minus strand of JAQGAB010000704.1, from coordinate 14,716 downwards.
GGAGGTCATGCATTCCGTCTCTTTTGGTTGTATTGCAATACAGTCACCTGCTTCGTGCTTATACCCATTCATGAGGATGTGCACGAGAAGTATGAACCACATTACAAATGGAATCTCACACATACAGAAGTGTTCATTTATTATTCACGTAGAGTATCCCATTTCTCTAAGGATAAGTAGGGGTTGTGAATCCCCACTGTTCACCTACAATTCGGTCGTAACAAAATCCAGCGGACATGTAGGATTGAATGGTAAGAGATTTGTGAGGTAATAGAAGTAGTGTGATACTATAAGGGGTGAATAATGATAATGTACATAACCATTGAATAATATCGTATATGGAATGGCACAATATTATCAAATGTCGGCACGCGTCAACAGCTGCCATCCACGAAAATCTAAAATCATACATGAGAGAAAAATGTCTCGACTAGGGGAGATATTATTATGCTGGGTGAATCTGGCATCAGTCCCAGCAACGAGACCTTCGTCCATTGTCCCTTGTCTGCAGGGGCAGTCTCGCCAACCACTATACTACTTTCTCAGACTCTATTGTACCAAGATGAAAAAATCTGCTCCCTAACTAAATCCTTGTTTCGTGATAGTGTAATCAATGGGAAGATTTATACTCGCAGAGTTACGTACACTAAAGTCTCCCCACTACGAATTAAATTCAATCTCTGTTTTTTTCAGTTTTATAGCATTCTATCGATTTATTGGAAGTTATTAGATCACGATGAACTGATGAGGATACTTGTATTTTAATTTACAGTTGTATCCCTAAACTGTTTGCTACTTGTGCTAGGAGGAAGTATTCGAAATATGAGGAGTGGTAGTTATATAGGTAGAAGGTGTACAACTAGATTTACGGTACACAGTATTAAGAATTCCAGTAAAGAAGGTTGGATGACTGAATCTGAAAAACTAACTGAACGAGCAAGGGATGAGAGAGTTCGAAAAGAAAGAAAACTCTCATCACATTGATGAACCCTCTTCTGCAGCTGACACAAACTACATCCTCCACCTCTCTCTCTCCCTCTGAGTTTTTACTGTGGTGAAGAAGTGGACGTAAGGGCTTTGCTTAGAAAATGGTCCTGCGAATTGACGGTGGTGGTCAAACGTGCACCCGTTGTCTTGTCACCGTGTAGCATGTTGGGAAAGTTGTATGGTTTTGGTAGGAATGTAGGAAAACTTATATACACATACGCTATAGACACCAGAAGAAGACTCATACAAGGTCCAAGATTGGTCGTATACACAGGAGAGTAGGACTTTAGGGATATTGACGAGTGTATGTGTTGCCCAAGCTGATAATGCAAGAATTCCCTTACAGCCTCTCTGTTTTAGTATTATTCTGGTCATATCATTTGAGCTCATAAATTCCGACTACCTCAGCATCTTTCATCTCCTCATGTTTTCTCCACTTTTACTTCCACTTTAGACGAGAACTTTTCCCTGCGTAAATTACATAGAGTGGTGTATATACCATGGTTGTCTATACGTAAAGAAATATTACACGATTTCATGAAACTTGAGCTAAAATGTTCAAAAGGAATCTTTCTGCTGGCAGGGGAAAGAAGAGCACTGAGGAAAGTCGAGTGACGCTTGAAGATCGCTTTATTTATTTGGTGCTTTACCTCCTTCAACTTTTTACGTTTTTTCAACACGATGATATTTTGTAAGCCAGCCTCCGTGGATTCTTAATTAACTCTTGACGTAAAGAAAGAGAAAAATATCGCATGGAAACTTTTCTCGTATTACGTTAGTTTCATTCTTCCAAAGACCTAAGATATCGCTCCTTTTATAGAAAAATATGATCAAAAGGAATTACCGTCTGACTCATGTATCCTTACGGTACAGTTACTTAATTCAACTTTATTAAAGTAGTTCTCAGGGAACTGCAAAAATACTTGCTACATGAACCTAATCCTGACCTCTTTTTCACATGCAAGTAGAATTGAGAAATCCTAGTTGGTCCTTTTAAGCCATTTCTTCTTCGGAAGCGTATTAAATAATAACCCTCCCAAAAGCAGACAAAAGACATGACCAGCATATAATAAGAGGTTAACTGGGAGGCATGTTTGCTGATACACCGAAACATCTAGAAAGTCCTTCATAATCAGTCAGGGATGATGAGTATCTTTCTATTCTTTGCATGCAAATCTTCTACCAAAAACAAGCATAGATGTTAATATTTATTTTAGAACCCGTAGTTAACGAAACTTTGTTCCAGGCAGATAATTTTGTTTGGTCACAACGAGAATTTTGATGAGCTTTCCACCCCAGAAATTTATGACAGTATGCATATTTTTATTCATTCGCATCTTTTTATTCCACTTCACGGTTGCTCTTTAGATAGAAGGCATAAATCTACCCAGAAAAGATTACTTTAATTTTATGTGCTGCTGTATTTTGATACAAGTAAAGGGATGGGCTTGAAAGGTGAGAATTATTTTTCTGGTGGAAGAAGAAATTCATCATGCTACACAATGATACACGTTGAAAGATAATTTCCATGAGAAGTTTATCGAATTATGCATGAGGCTAGAGTTTCTTCCATGAAAATGATAAACCGCACAAGCGATCCAAAGTTTGAAGTTAGCTGTGCCGCTGTGCCTTTTGTCTTTGTAAACCACTTTAACTCGAAAGCTTTTAACTTTGGGTAGAATTCTAATATAGGAAAAGAGCTTAGTGGAAACATTGATGAGTTTTAGGGCAGGAGATATTTGTATAGTGAATGCTTTTAATCTTCAACGGATGTAACAGCGGTTGTTCAATCGCATGCAAAATCATTTAGAGTAAAAGTAAGGAATATATCCATCTGTCTACTTTGCATAGAGAAAGAGAGAGAGTTCAACCACGTATGTCCATATAGCCCTGTTTTTTGTCTGTAGGGTGCATGAGTGTGTTTGGTAATGTTAGATTAGAGTTTTCCATCGAGAATTTCCCTTGAATGTGAGGAAACCCTTTATACATCCACTAAGTCCTGTGAACCAATCTGATCTGTTTGAAGTTATATAGGGAACTAGAGAAAAATACATGAGCTACAGTAGCTATATAGATTTCTATTCCATTTATAAACAAACTAGCAGTTCTAATCCTTTCCTGTGATTTTCTCTCAGCCCCTTTGGATCCGGAATAGGCACTCATGCATATTTCAACAGAGAGATACTAATTTCCTCGGTATATGTGAAAGGGATGAAGACTAAACTCTCCTTTGCTACCAACATCATCATTATCATCATTGAGTCTGTGCATCTCCCTGTCCCTTTTGTTCTCTCTACCTCCACAGTACTCCACACACACACACACCAACCACTTTTCCATCTAGACCTTCTATCTCGGTCTAAAAACTTGTGCACTGGCATGTATCTATTATTGTATTATACTCGTGCTAGTGCAAAACTGGTGTACAGTACCAGAATATGTGTTTTTCCTGGTTACTCCTCTAACCAACCAATCTCTCTTTCTCTTTCCTACTCTCTTGTTTGCTTCCTCGTTAGTAAAGTTCATTTTTACTTTGTCTGCACAGCAGCAATCTCTTCGCTGGTCCATTTGCATTTTAAAGTAATGAGTAACTCCTCGTTAAAATTATTTTCGGGTACCCCTAACTAAACGGGAGAGAAACTGGAGAGTAATCACGGACTCTGGGAGTGTATAATCTTCCGGGCCAACAGCGTCATATTCATTAGACAGAAAGGAGAGTCAGAATTAACAGAGTATGAATGAAAAGATAGAGAGAAGATAGAGAGAGTGCACAAGATCTGATCAAGTGAAAGTCCTATTTGCATTACTAACTGTACGCTATTGTTTGCCTTGATGCTTGATGAACTAACTTCATCCTCCTTGCTTGACTTAGTTCAAATTGTTTTTAGTACAAAAGTTGGAATTAATTGTGATGGTGTAGTTTAGTGTTAGTATTTTGTCGACTAGCATAATCACTCTCTCATACTGACTCATAGACTTATAGGCGCACAATTATGTGAAACTATATTGTATGCTCTTCATGATGAATTGAAACGAAAGTCTTTGGCAGAACTTTGCACCATAATCTACTAAAGTAATATTTCGTGTATCAACTTGGAGACAGGAACAAGTTTCTTTTACTCTATCAACTATATACATAGTCTTTCTCGTAATCGACGGCTAATAAGTGATATACGGAGGATTGATGAAGTTACCTTACCGTCCCTGCCACGACAAAATAGACAAAGTATACTTCTACAGAATTCCTGTACAACAGTCCCACCTTTTCCACAGGAAAGTGGAGGAAGCAAGGTGATTAGATTTTGTAGTGAAATGTGTCAGTCCATAGCTTACGGAGCATTTCCAAACGAGCGAGTAAAAATGAAATTGAATTCTAGATAGCTTCAACCATTTCGAGAGGATATCTGTGACACTCGAAAAATCAGTGTTCGCGTGTGTCCTTTGCGTAACAAGGAATCACTTGTCAGGATATTAGGAGGGCGATATAGGATTTCAGTTGGAGAAAGTGTTGCTATCTGACACACAGAGTGTTTGATGGAAGGACAGGTCTCCCAATAATAGTAGTACGAAGGCAGCAAGCAGCATGACCTGCTGTCTGTCTGTCGGATTTGATCGGTTTCCACTTCTCTTTCGTAGGACTTGTTGTTATGCGTCTCCCTCTCCCAGTAAGATTAGCATTGGTGAGAAAGTTAATAATTCATGAAGATGAATATCTTTATGGGAGAGTATCTGTCAATTCATAGCGTGGTAGAGATGAAATTTATCAGAGAGTACCTTTAGTGAAACAATATGGTACTTGAGATGGGGAGCTGTGAATTCGAGATTTCATTGGGCATTTCTGTCTGTAAACAGGTGCCATCGTAATGTACGCAGATGCAGATCCCCAGACAGGAGCAAGGAAGAAGAAGGATGGAAGACCCAGCCGAGCCAGCCAGCTTGGAGCCCCAGATATTAGCAAGCGTTGCTCACTTTTACTCGGGTGAAAGCACAGTCAGTCAGTCTCTTGTTGGCACATTTAAGCCTTTCCTCTTTTAACACCTCCACATATAAAGGGTTGAACATTCGCATTTGTTGAATTATTTCTAACTTGTTGTACCTTCTACTGGTGCTCTGTGCTACGGGTGGTGCGTTTCTCCGTACCTACAATATCACTCCAATTCCCGACCCTTAAGTAGCCTCAAATCTTTGTTGTACTCCAGTCTTGTGGGATTTCTAAATGCCTCCTTATTTCATCGAAACTAAGCACTTCCCTTCTCTGTTTCTCCAAGGTGTGGACCCTGTGACAATACATACGAGTTTCTACTCTTTAGTATTCCGTGGGTTTGGACAAAATTTATCCCATAAATTCATTGTGTCATCGTAATCGTGGGGAATTTTTTTATACCGACCAGGATTCTTACGAACAAGACTGGAAGAAAGGGAAAGCCAAGAAGGTCAAAGGAGAACTCGTGGACTTCAGCAAGACGACGAATAGTCCCCTTTCGGTTTTCACTGTTGGCCTTGATGTATATTAGAAGTCATAAGGCACGCGGTGAATGCCAAAAGCGGTGACACTTATTGCACCATTTATTTTACTCTCCCACCCGTTTTTTGCCAAATCTGGATTTACTTGTACGTCCAAAACTTTTCACCACAACCTTACGATACAAGAACGTTTAAATTCTGGATCGGAAACTCCATTCATTTAAATGTAAAGTCTACCTATCCATTAAAGCTTCTTCAGTGGACGTGCCGTGATTTCCTCAGAAGTTCTTTAGAAACAAATCGATAAATCTGTGAACACTCTGCCAAATGTTGTGTGCAGGTAAGTTTGTTTGGTAACAGGTAATCCTGTAAATGAAACTGAAATTGTATAGTAACAAAACGTTGTTCACGCGTTTAGTAAAATAAAAAGCGGATTCTGTCATTCTAAAATGCTTGCATTTCCAATCTTTATTTATCAGTTGCACACTAATGCTGTCACATTCATCCATTGGTGTCATTATAAATTCATCTGGCCCAGGACTGTAACACATTCAATTTTGAGCCAAAAGTTTTAAAAGCTCGTTCAGCATAAAATGACTTTGTTATACATTCAACAATTTAAATTTTCAGTCAAGCTCGCGTCTTAATTCTATTACAATTTTATTTGCAAGTTTAACTTTGTAAATTAGCCATTTCTTCTATTTTTGACGTAGGCTGGTTAATAAGGTCCACAAATGTATGTCATCACGCTGAACCTGGCTTTAGTAAGTAGGAAATTAAGAGCGGATTGCTTCTGTATGGCGTGAATGAGGAAGAAATGATTTTGCAGCACTTTGTGGTTGACATGAACTCAACCACTTTGTCACGTACGTAAGTCTACAAAGTAGCTTTGTGGTGGAAAAGTTAGCTCGTTGCGACAAAGAGGTAGCTAGAGAAATGAACTTAGAAAAGAAAATTAATTTCATCAAAATGTCTCATCAGTAAATCTCAAGGTTCTTCAGAGACACGTACTTACTTTACTAAATCTGCCTTGGCTGGCTCACAGCGACTCTGTATTTTTTCCCCCAGCACATAATCCTCTGGAAGATTTGGTGGAGCTAAGTTCCCATTCACTACCTTTCCATCTAAGGTGACCTGAAAAACTTGAGCCGCTTCTCTTTTACAATATAATATCATATGAGCTTGATCTCTGTATTCCTCCCAAAGCAAGAAATAAGCTAGCAGAATCTTCATGCGAAAATGTAATACTCTGGTGAAGAAAACATATTAATTTCAGCGAAAAGGTCAGGCCCTTCTACATACGGGTGGGTGCCTAATGGGAAAACAAATGTGCATTGGTAGCATTAGAATAGGCACACATGTGAAATCGGAATTAAATCTTTCATCCATACATTTTTTGCTTCTCCTTATTTCGCCCAACTCACTGAGATTCATCATGTATACATTTCTCTCAGTGAATGTTGTTGCTGTCTTGTGTGGAGTAACGAATGCCCAGAATTCCAGAAAGAGTGTGGAATTCAATTTAAGTTGGAATAAAATGACGGCTGCTGAGGATTCGTTCGATCCCAAGACGAGAGAATTTGCTATATGTTGCCTTCTCCTTTTGAACATCAATATAACGAAAGAGTTCTTAGAGAAGTACAAATAGAAAGTTGAGTTACATCTCTGGAAGAAGAATTGGATGAAGCTCTGAGAGCTGTGGTCAGACTGACACTGGCCAGCCATCCATATTATAATATTTGGAAACTTATTCAGACCGAACCCATAAATGTCCTCAGGGATAGTTGACTGCAAAAGGAATGATGGCCAGGGTTGCATTAGATTTGGAGATACAAGGAAAAAGTCAAGTCAAAGGATGAGCTGATTCGGCAGACTTTTACTCCTTCCTTCCTACTTCTGTCGTCTACGGACCCGATTAGGAACAAAATGTATAGAAAATTATGGCAAAACTTTTTCTCTCTCAACTCTTTCGAGACAAAATTTTTGTGAGGAAGAGAGATACTTTTCCTCTTTCACGTCTTTCTTTCACAATCCCTGTTGGGCATTGTCATTAAATGAACTGGCTCTCCAGTTTGGATCTAATCATTCACAGTTGACAATGAAACTTTCTCCTGTCCATTTCCTCTCTGTCTGTATTTCTGTATCATAATCGCGGGTCCTACTCTCCAGCACAAAACTTGCTCGTTACTTGAATTCATCGTAACACTTGGGAATTTGAAAATGAAGGTGGATCTTCCAGAAAAATGATTATTTTGCAAAACCCAGCACTACTTGTCTGCAAATGCAATTAAGGTTTCGAGGGGGTAAAGAATAAAACTCCTTAAACCACAAGTTACCAACCACCCTAAAACATCTCACTCATTAACCACTCATTAAGCTTTCTCTTTACGGAATACTTAAAACTCCAATTTTTGCGTGAGAACGAGAATATCTAGTAATAAGGAATAAAAAGACTGGTATCTCTAAAACCTTTTCACACATCCTCTCTGGTTGTAAATGAAGCTTTGGAAAGCTCATTAAGGGAGTAAAAAATGAAAAACTCCGCCAGTTGATTAGAAAGGAAGGAACGCAGAGTCCCGAAGTGCATCAAAAAGTCTAGGGGAGTCAAGTAAGGATAACGCAGACATTGAAAAGATGTGTAAGTTTTCGACCCGAGAGAAACAACGGAATAAATGGAAGATGATGGAGATGGACTGAGTAAGTGAAGAAAAGTGGTGAGAGTCGTTGGAGGAAGATGAGGAATCATACAAGTTTCGCTTGGGAAATGACCCCCGTGGGTATCATTTTCTCCTAGATTAAAACCACAACTCAATAAAGCCTGATGATACTTATAGGATATTCTTCACGCTCATTAATACTTTCTCCACCACAGTCCATCTCCCACTTTTTGTCTTACACTGAGATAATAATGTACGACCATGTTTCCACCACCAGCCTCCTCCAGGGCTAGCAAATTTTAGCCATTTCTCTTCTTCTCGTGTATGTACCCTTTTTCACGGAGTGTGAAAGGCAGTAAAACACTGCGAGAAAGGAAGTAGGAACAACCCAGCTCTTCCTTGCCAACAATAAACCTTTTATTAATCCCTTTCCCTGTTAAAAGTAACTCACTCCCTTTCAGTTCTCCTACTTTTAACATTTATTAATGCTCAGTACTATAACCTTTGCCTTTTATCTCAGCCAGTGTCATGAACTGAAAGTCTCACAGTCTGATTCCACTTCGGGGGAAATACTTTCTTTGTAATTTTACTGTGACCACTTGCTTCTCCTGTTGTACATGTACTTCAATGTAATTTTCGGTTTAAAGTACCTCCTCATTTTCATAATCGCGTCTAATGTTTCTGATCCCTCCATTATGCCTCGAAAAGTTCTCTCAAATTCTCAGATGGAGACGATAGAGAGGAAATTGAAATTGTATTGAAACCGAGGAATTTAATTCGTCTCACTTTATTGCTTGTTTCAAGACGGGTAGTTTATAGTTGTCTCATATTTTTAAGCTAAGTCTAAGAATGTACAGGAATAGTTCAGATTCAGATTCACATCCTTTTACTCAGAATTTCTGAATGCTCGAGGTACTTGCGTAACTGCGGGTATTTTAGTATCCTGTAGCTCCTTATCGAGTGGTCTTTTGAATAGGTTTGGCTCTCAGTAAATAATCGCATGATGGTCTGAGCAGCCTATTATCAAGCATGTATCCATGTTAAACTTCCTGGTATTAGTTTAATTAAAATTGGGCAATGTTCAGCCTTCAATCTCTGAGTCCACTTACCCTGAAGGAAGAATTTGACTAGAATTCGAGAGCAATCTGACTGAGCATTAGCGGATTATAAATTCTATGTGCTGTGGAGTCAACATCTTATGAAATAGCTCTTCCCATCCGGTGTTTGCTTGAGAACCCTGAGGGATTGTATTTCATGTCAACATGCAAAAACTTTTCAGCTTATTATGATTTAATCCACCCATACATTTATGAAGTTGAAGTAAACTTACACACTCAGCTCTACACGTGCGAGCTGAAAGTGCAAATGAATTCTATGAAATCTTTCCTCCGAATTATTGAATTGGGCTTAACAAATTTGGCAACACGTCTGTTTAATACATGGGAGAAATTACGAAGGCCTATCGCATTAGCAATATCTTCATTTAAATTTACAAGAGAGCTAGCTGAGCTAGTGTACTCTTTGCACAAGCCACTACCAACAGACTTTATATATATACATGCCGTAGGAAAGTTTACCAAATTGAAATGAGAACGGAGACTTTGTCTTTGAATAGGGGAATGCTGTCTACATTATATCCTTTCGATTCTTCTTATTACTCGAGTGTTGGGGAAACGTTCAAGGTCCTTTTCAGTTGAGACGGATGTATTTAGTTTAGTGATGGAATATTCAAGGATTTGGTACTGGACGAGTAAAAGGATACTGGGAGAAAGCCATAGCACTTTCCATCGACGCTTTCTTCCTCACTTGGATGACGGGCTTCAAAGGGAACCCAAATTGCGTTCTCCGAGCTGTTTCTCTGATGAAATTTCCCACTGAATTTTTTTACATTAGATCAAAGAAAGATCCATCACTCTGTCCTTCGAGCAAGAGAGTGCAGTCGTATACACATACACATACACACATATTACTGGTATTTTCCTTATCAAAGGATCTACGAGGAAACTTCACATTCCTTACAAACACTTCAACTTGTTCAAAACATCAACTTTACAAGAAGTAGTACCAGTAGATTTATATATATGCCTCTGTACACACACATAAGAATCATCATCCGATTTTGCTCTCCCTCAGCAAATATACGGGGAGAGATGCACTATAATAATCATCCAACCCTCTTCTTCTCGCCCTTTCCTCATCACACAAGATCAGTAATGAACACGTTTGTATGTTTCTTGTAATCGTAATACGCTTCCATATCTCGAGGAGTACACCATATCGATTGATTCGTTATTTCCTTATTCAAGTATAATTCTGTTAAATTCAAGTAGCCCGGAGGAGCTTACTTTCTCCAATTTTCAACACCATTCTCATTAAGGGAATAAAGAAAGACTAGAAAGGAGAGTGTGTTGATAAAAATATTTTCTACGAAGTATCGGGAGAATGAATTTAAACATATACATACACTATGTACGGCAAATTCCATCCACCTAGCAGTAGAGCTCTTTCTCTCCCTCTCTCTCCTTTCCTGGTACTCGTCTCGTATGTCACAAAAGGAACCCGATCTCATCAGAATAATATCTTTGCCATCAAATCTCTTATAGAGTTTCGAAACGAAATTAAATTTTCCGTCTTACTTCCCTCTGGCTTGGTGTGCTCTCCTTTTCTCTGCATGAAGTGGCTTTGGCTTCTAGTTTGACATGAAAGAACTTTACATACTATATGGAGAATTCATAAACTCTTAGGGCGCATTTTACATTACGAAATAATGCAACCCAACTCGACTTTGATCGTGAATATGGGTATATTCACTATATTATATGTAGTTTGGTGGCAATACTCATGTGTCGCAACATGTTTTTAAAGCCCCAGAAACCTAAACCAGCCGTAGAAGTGAGTATAGGAGAGAACTGAATTGAATTCAGATCTTCTTAAGTTGCACACACAGAGATGATATTGATTCTTTGAACTCAATTATATACACATTTTTGTACAAAAATGAAGCGAGGATTGAATAGAACCCATTCAAAATCTTTGTGTAGGAAATCGTATAGCGTCAAAGATATATATATTTGTGCTTTCTCCGAGAAGTACATACAGATAGTTAGTACGTGTCTTGAATGTTACATAAGAGCAATCTGAGGTCGAGACAATTGATCGTAACCAGAAAAACACAACCGACAAGATGAAATGAAAGCAGAATACGTGCCAAGTAACTTTCGTAAAGGGAAGCCACGCATCACTCCCATTTAAAACATTGAGTGGTTTATTATTCGTGTGGATTGGTGGAAGAAAAGGGGAAAGTACATGAAGAGAGGATGAGTCAGGTAGTGTGGTGGAGTATTCTTGACTTCTAATTTCATACCTGGATGGCCTATACAATCGTCTATCAGTTAAGCCATTGACTTATACGGTTAAAACGCATGCACCAATGGGCGTATCAGTTATTAAAATGAAAAAAGTTGTAAAGCGGCAGCCTGGGATTTTTACCGACAGGTTGTCTTTTAGAGTGACAGTACCTTTGAGATTCACTATATGCTTTTCATTACATAATAGTTGTTCTTAAGTTGTGTTAGAACGAATGTGTGTATACTGATATCGGAGTCTGTGTTTGTATATTCAACAGACTGTTAGACTTGAGATAAGAAAAATAGCAAAGCTACTATTGAATAGCATGCTTATGCATATTATTATAACTATGAGAAGACTATTAAGTCTTAGAGAAAGAACTCTGACTTTGTTTGAGGATTTATCTGTCGATGTTAAATTGCTAATGGCGGAGCTAGAGCTCGTTCTGAAAATAAATAAGAACATGACAGGGAAGGAATGAATAAAGTTGGTTGGTAGAGAAGAAGCTTATCAAGGTGATGCAATGTCTTGGAGTTTGAATGACACTAAGACTCAGAATTCATAAAAATTGGCATTCCAACCAGGGAGACTCTTGCCTGGGAGTTGATAAAAGGAAGACGTGGAAAAATTGGATGAGTTGAAGAAGTTTGTTGGACTTGGACTCCTAGTTTGTGTCGTTAGACACCGTTTTTTCTTACGCTTTCTCTTTCTTCAGTGTGTGTGTGTGTTCAAGGAGTATAAAGAAAGACCTTGGATGGTTCTTGCTCTTCTTCCAAATGTATGTATATGCATGAGGGTATTCTACAAAGGAAGACGAACGCAGGAAGACCTATGAGGAATAAGAATACAGAGGGAAGCTGCTGTCTTCTATACGCGCTCGATCTTCTACTTTCTAAGACTTTCACTGTATTCCTTGTCGCACTCCTCCCTCCCTGCCTATCTTGCATTTTAAGGTATAAGAACAGAAATGACACACTAAGGAGCTCATTACGGGAAAGGATTATAGTTCAGCTTTTCCTTCCCATCCAAATCTTCGAAACCAGAAGATTACTGCAAGTCAAAGTAAACGGAAGAGATGAGCTCTCTCCCCTGTCTGCCCTCTACTTTAGTTACTTCCATAGAATATGAACGTCTTCTCTCAAATGTGTCATTCTCCTTCCTTTCTACTTCTTGCGTCTTTTCCCTCATCTTGCTTGCGAATAAGTACCTCACAACTCTCTTTAGTTAGACACACACACAACCAACCAGCATTAGTACCTTCGTTCACCTACGAAGAAAATACAAGTTCATTTATATACACATACTGTAGATGTACGAGAGCCTGAAGCTTCATATGTACTTGGCCATGTACACAGGAGCCAAAGAAACTTTGTCTTAAAGGAACCAGACCACTCTTCTTGGAATCTATTTGAAAAAGTCAAAGAGAGTGGAAAAAGAAAGAAAATATCGACCATCCATGTTCCCTTCAACTTGCCCAGCCATTCATGCATGATTCTCAAGAGTGTCTCGAATCCAATCTACTAAGTCTTTTCCATTTCTTCCAGTCTGGCAAGGGAGCCTAAGCAATCGTAGGAAATGTGCAGTCGAAGATCCATCGAGAGTGACTGTGTGTGTACCATTCAGAGAATTTACTTCCAACTTCCTTTCTATCTTCGTCTTTATAATAGAAAGAGATCGCATAATGCGAAAGTTGATGGGTTGGGCGAAATACCTAAAATAAGTACATCCATTGCACTCTTCACAGAGTTTGTGTATATATCTCTAGGGCATAACTTTTGTTAGTGTAGGTAACATGTCCCTGTACGGATGAACGGGTAAAATGAGAGAAAGTACGAAGAAAATCGACCTGGATCTTTCACTCTCCCCCGTACAGAGAGTAACTCGCATGCAGTCAAGTGAAGGGACCTCGTGTACCTTCACAACCAGAAATATGGATGGATGGATGGATAGAGTGAGAGATACCCAACACTATTTCTTTCTACTATTCCACCACGTAGACACCTCGTCGAAACTCCTCGTTGCTTGTTCTGCCATCCAAAGTGAGTTCGTTTGATGAGATGAACTAAGCCCAAACGTGCAGATGAAACGAATAATGGAGCGCAATCCATCCAACTGAAAGACAGGAAGTACGGGAGAGAGTGCTCTTCACGAATCAAACCAACTTTCTCTTCAATTTTTAACAGCAAAAGCTATATAAGTCTACAGCTCTTTATACACACTTTATTACTATACTTGACTATATATATTCGGTTAAGCTACAATTTTAGCTGAGAGATAGAAAGATGGATGGGAAAAGTACACATTCTGTCTGATGTGTCGTCTCGTTTAACCTTCTATTAGACTCTGACACGGGAATATACATTTGGCTTGGCATTACACACTTTGAACTCCTCTCCTCTTTTGTGGTTACACACAGAGAGAAGAGTCACCATTACCAGAACTAAAATTTCACTAGAATGTCATTATTATCAATTCACTGTGAAAGAATGATTTCCGCTTGTGTGTGTGTGAGGGGCTCAAGTGCCGAAGTTGACGAAGGACTTTTACCGTTAAATGAATTATCTTTTGTTCATCTTGTCTCTACTCTTCACAGGCATAATAATCAACCGACAAAGCACGGTGTTAGGGTTGTATTAATAGAGTGGATATATATTATGTAAGAGTAGTGATACTTTACATACTGAAATTACAGTCACAGAGAAAGTACAGTAATGAGCGTAATAGAGGTTTTCAGCTTTCCACACAGCATGGCTTTGAGATATTCTGGTTATTTAATGTTTTTCACAGATATATGAGCTGTATTTAGTGCTAAAGTGTATAGTGTTTCATAGCGCATATGGGATCACACAAGTCGCAGTGATGAAACACAGTAGCATACACAGTAGGAGTGTGCTGACGTAAAATAAGGTTTACGGTTGTACATGACATTATTCATATTTTCATTTGAACCCAAGTGCTACGAAGTAGGATGATAGTGATTAGATGAAAATAAGGATTTAGGGTGTAAGGGAGAAGTAGGGTGATTCGTAGAAAAAGTTACACTGAAAGAATTCTGGGAAAGACATATGCGTCTAAACATGAAGTGGTAGCTTAGGATAGTAGCGATGGTGGGGAAAGTGATGATGGTGTTTCAAAATGAATATAATGATAATCATGGCAATATTTGGTGTGCAGGGAAGCATGGAATAAACTTGGCTTCGTTTCCTAATATATTTTAGCGTGAAAATACAGATTGAGGATGGAATGGATGGAGGAGTATA
>JAQGAB010000703.1:0-23002 GCA_034696565.1 Isotomurus graminis | reverse complement strand
CAGGAAACTCGTGGAACATCGGAGGCTCTTCGCAATCCACAATGGTTTCAGCTCCTCCTTCATTCAACAGTAGAAATACACAACAACAGTTCCAACATAAAATGGGAGGGTCTCGTGCATCTTCCGCCCCAGGACCTCCGTACCAAGTATTTACCAGTCCAAACGCTCCAGGAATCACATCATCTCCTATAGGAACCTCATCAGGAGGAGACATGGGAAACTCCAATAATAATCCCAATAAGAATTTGGTCCTCCATTTACACGTCCACAGGAGGAACGACATCGGCCCTGTTGAGTTGGAAGCTGAAGCTTCAGAACACATCTCTTCCACCTTGAAGCCCTTGACGTACAAGTGAGTGAGAGTATACACATCTCATACGTACAACCTAATTACAATTAATGTTTTCCAATTCATTCACGTACTTTTTCTTTTTATGGTATGTGCACTTAGGGAGATTTTCGAAGATCACGAGGAGCACAAGGAACTAAACAACCATAAACAACATCACAGTGAACATAAGGAAGAAAACAAAAGTGGGGATGGGGATAAAAGCGTCTCAATGGAGGTTCCCATTCATGACGATAAAATTGAAGACGTTCTTCACACTCTTTTGCAGTACAGAGAACGCGGAGATTCTTCTGACTCGCAGAAGAGGAAAAAACGGAAGTTAGGGTCGAGTAATAAATCATCTAGCAAGTCAAAGGCCCACGCGGACAAATTAACTTCAGCTAACAAGTCGAATAACAATGAAACTCAGAAGTAACTTGTAGAAAAAGAGAACAGTAGAATTCAATTAATCAATTGGAAACTAATAACTCAAAAGTAATCATGTAATTATTATATGTTTAGTCGCTTGTTCACAAATTATTTATTATCACGTTCGCTTAGTATTTTTACCTTTTTCAAGTAAAATAAACCGGGTTTTAATCTTATGAGTGATGATTACTGTTATAATAATAATTGTTAAACTAAACAATAGTTTACGTCCGTTGATTCATAGGAACACACATCAAAATATTTAAATGCACAATTAACGGGCTTATTTCCTTTTTAGGACTGACGATGAGATTAATAGTTGTACTATTATTATGTCTAATTGAAAATATGCTCGAGGTTTAATAGTTTTGACAGTTCAAATTAAACTTCCGTTACAATCTTTATTAACTCAGAAGGGTACAAGTTGGGATTTAAATGGTTTGGCTTCAAGGAAATGGTCAATTGCCGAACACTCAAAGTTATTTCACGGACTATGCATGCAGCTGCAGTACCTTAAAAATTAATTCCTAGTATGAATCTTGTTAAATTATTATTTTCATCTCAAAACCCAATGGACTGTATAAACACAAATCTTGAATTAATAGACTTATCGTAAATTACTAATAATTATTTATTGCAAATCTCTTGAATTTCCACAACCTCAACACATCCCTAGAATTTTTGACTAGAATGCGTACGAAAAACACTCTACATCCTAAAAGCAAAATGGTTCTTAATTAGCAAACAGCATAAGCGCACGCTCACATTTAGATGAGTTGCTCAATCATTTTCCAGAAACCAGCATCCTCATATTCAGTCAAGTGATTTTAAGTTGCATAACATCTTTTATTGACACTGATTAAACCATAAATCCTGAGTATTTATATTAGTTACCCCACAACCTGTTGGGTTTCCCACAGGCACCTTTATGTTTAAGTTAAAGATTTCCTATAAAACACTATTATTATTCTATTAGTTGAAATAGTGACACAGCTCGTTCTACACGAACAACAATGACCGAACAATGATCAATGCAATTCTAGCCCATCATCCTTCATGCATTTCAAAGCGGATCCTCTTTAAATTCAGCAAACAGAACAATGGTCGAGAGGGGATTTCCCATCAACACATATGTTTGGAGGTGAAGCAACACGTAGAAGACCATTTAGACGAAGCGAGTTAGTGTGAATTTGGAAGTTTGGGAATTTCACTTTCATTTAGTAAATAACTCTCACTCCTTCCTTTGGTGGCTAATAGTGTAATATAGGCAACCCAAGAACCCAACCTACCTGAAGGAGAGCCTTTTGCCTAATGTGGGGATGAGTAGGAGGAAGGACTTGATACGAGAGAGAGCTTACTTTGCTCATATTTCAACAATACATGCGAACAACACTCGACAATGACAATTCAATGTGCAGCCACCGTTACGATCTCTATTCCTGACCGACCGAACCCTTTTGTCATCTCTTCACAGACTCACACTTACTCAAAAATACTTTTAGGTCGCTTTTTTCTTATTTTAGTCTCATTTCATCTTATCCCAGATAACGAAAGATACACACACAACACACCCTTAATGACCTACTCATATAACATACTCTGCTAGCTCAATAAACAGACTGTCCCTGGGATTTTTGGGTTTTTACACAAGATTTTTTAAAAACAAGTCTTTCTAATTATGAACAAAATTCATAAGCGGATGTACATAGAAGGATAGTCCACTCATAAGGTCACTTAAGGAAAGGTACATATACATAAC
Source organism: Isotomurus graminis (assembly GCA_034696565.1). Lineage (NCBI taxonomy): Eukaryota > Metazoa > Arthropoda > Collembola > Entomobryomorpha > Isotomidae > Isotomurus > Isotomurus graminis. The sequence goes on along the minus strand of JAQGAB010000703.1, from coordinate 20,486 downwards.
AATCGTTTGTGTAATATCTTGTGTATTGACTTACTAAGGAGTTGAACAACTCACCCAGTAACTACAGAAGAACTTGACGTGTTGCTGCAGTCAGTGGGGATTTTTAGAAATGGAAAGTGAGACTACTTTTATTACCTCACCAAGCATACACACCTCATGTAATCAGTAAATGTGCTTCATCGGCAGTTATTTTTAGTCCTGTGGTGCAACGGGATGTGATATTGTGATGTGACCATTGTTAAGAAGAATTACGGATCAAGAAAATTACCATTTTTCAATCAGTTGTGTTTATTCAAAATGACACATAAAGGAAAGGATTAAAAGTGAAATTATATTGGTAGTAGTAATATGAGTGGAGGAGTACTTTGTTAAAGGCAAAATGACGCATTGGGAGATTCAGTTGAGACAAGTTCATCATAATAATTCTTTAAACTCGGTGAAACCAACAAGAACTTTGGGTTGTAAAAAACAAGCAGTGGGTCTTCTCCAGGAGATCAAATATGGACTGTTTTATTTCACATGTGTTTTCTATACTTTTCTGTGTCTGTCTAATTATTACGTAACGCTAAGTCATGGACAAGGATTTGGAATTCGGTATCCTTCCTTCTGTAAGTTTACAAGATTTCATCGCCTATTCGACTACTGGACGGAAGTTGGGGTATCCTGAGAATATTGGAATTATTTGTTTTTTCCAGCTATTCCAATGTCTCTACCCACGCCAGGGTCATTTATGCTTTACCACCCAGCACAACAACACTTTTACCCTCCCCCTCATGGAGAACCTCCTGGTAGAACCATTCAGATGTCGGTCTCCAGTCCATACAGATTTATGTCTGGAATCCGACCTAAGCAGATCTCTCTGCCTTCAATGAAACGCGTCTCGGAGACAATTGGAGCACTGGGAACTCTTGCTCGTCGCTTTCTCACAAGTTCCAGTCCACAAGCCATAGATGAACCTCAGTCAAAGTCAGAGGAACAGAACATCCTGTCAACAGCTGCGTCACAAGTTGTTTCACATTCTGCAAGTCCTCCTGTTGAGTTTAAAGTGAAGCCTGAAGATGATCCAGAACTTAATCATGCATTGTATACGCTTAGTCGTAATGTTCTTGGGCAGGTATGTTGGAGATTACTGTAGACAATACAACCTTATGTCATTATTAATTAACGAGTATGTCTTGGTTGTGTACAGAATGTTACGGAATCACTAGTGCCAATAGTCAAAGGAGTCAACAGTATGGGTCGTTTCCTTCCTCCGTTGATTTACAGAGACGGAAGGATTATTCTTGGCACAGGAAATGCTACTAACAACGGAGGATCTATTAAAGACGCTGTGTGTACAACTCCTGGAGGCAATACTGGAAAGTGTCTGGATATCTCGGGATGTCCTTCGCTACTTCTGGACCTTCAAAAGTTACGGAAGTCTTTGTGCTTTAAAGCTTTATTTGTTCCTGGAGTTTGCTGTCCAGATAAGCCTGAATCTGAGTCAGAAGTCACGTCGACTAGACGTCCTTCAGATGCAGCCACTACTTCTCCATCAGTTGTTGTTACCAATCGACCGTTCCAAGTGGTTACAAAAGCCACTACTAAGCGTCCAGGATTTGTCATGCCTGACGATACTTTGAACGACTTGAGTCGATGTGGAAGACCTGAAAACCCAAGCTTTAGGATAGTTGGAGGAGAAAAAAGTACTCCGGGAAATTGGCCCTGGATGGCTGGTAATAAGCTCTTTATAGTTTTTTTCGCGATATTGTACATCGGTGCAATGGTCAGATATGATTCATATTCAAATACAATTGAATAATTGTTGCAGCTATATTTCTACACGGCCCCAAAGGGACTGAATTTTGGTGCGGGGGTAGTCTCATTTCCAAGAAATACATCCTTACTGCTGCACATTGTACGAAAGATCAGAAACAGAAATCGTAAGCCGTTACATCATGTCATTGCATTGGCCAACTGTCAACTGTACACAACAATCGACTAATATTTAATCATGTTTTAGATTCAGTGCTCGACAGTTCACTGTTCGATTAGGGGATTATGATTTAGCAAAAACAGACGATCCATCTTCTCCAGAAACCTACAGAGTGGTTTCTATCAAAGCGCATCCAGACTTTAATGGAGTTGGATTCTACAATGACGTAGCGTTACTTGAGCTAGATAGAGAAGTTGATTACAACCGATTCATCTCTCCAATATGTTTACCAACTGCACGAAACAAAATCAACTCGTTTGTGGGGACGTACCCCACGGTCATTGGATGGGGAACAAACAAGTATGGAGGGAGAGAACATACAGCTCTTCAGGAAGTCAAACTTCCAGTCTGGACGAATTCGGACTGCGACCGAGCCTACTTTCAGCCAATCACTCACATCTTTCTCTGCGCTGGGTACCCCAGTGGAGGTCGTGACGCATGCCAAGGTACGAATATCAGAATCTAAAGTATTGTCAATTGTTATACTGTTTAGTCAACATTTTGCATTGTATTACTTGATGCTTACAAAGGTGACTCAGGAGGACCACTTATGTTGGAACTGGAAGGAAAGTGGATGCAAATAGGAATCGTTTCCTTTGGAAATCGCTGTGCAGAGCCAGGCTACCCTGGAGTTTATACCAGGCTCACTGAATTCATGGACTGGATTCAAACAAACGCTGTATGATAATAGTTCATCGTGTATATTTGTTCTCAATCACAAAAATAACAGTAAATTCTCATAAATATTGTCATTAGACTTAAGAATAGTTTTCTGAACATTATTACGTAAAGAAACGGGCATGTGCAATCCATACTGTAAGTTATTGTTTTCAGAATGATTGAAGAGTAGATTATTTTACACAAGTATCTCTGCAGAAGCTCAAATTATATAACACAATCCTGACAAGTGGCGATTTTGATGTTCGTGCCCAAAGTGTTATGATTAGAATCGGTAATCACAGTCTCGGCTAGTTGAAGAACACATCCTTTGGCTTCCCGGATGGAGTATCGCAGGGTCACTCGATTACAGGTATTGCACATCATGCCACGATACAAGTAACATTTTAATTGATGAGGAATCACACTTGCGTCAAGATTGAAAAAGGCTTTCTCCCTGCAATCAAACGACAAAGATAGTTGAAGAAACGCCCAGTATTCGTTTTCTAGCAGTGAAAGAGTCACCTGTTTTTGGCGAAGTTGCAATTTAACAGTTTTTCTCCGGCCAGCTCAAGAAGCGAAGGAACTCTGGTTTCTGAACCCAAACCGTTTTGGAGTTGATAATTTGGGAAAGACGAAACGATAGGATTGCTTGACACGTCCACCTTGCGCAGATTCAACACGACTATGGTCTTAGGGATGAAAGTCAGCTGATTCCCTTTTACATTAAGTTCCCTGAGAATCAATGACGAAAATTAAACATGAAACTCACAAATGCAAAATGAATTAACTGTCAAGCTTACTGAAGGCTCCTTAAGTAATGAAGGTTGTATGGAAGGTAACGCAGGCAGTTACGGGTGGCAGACAACGTAACCAACTTGTTCAGATAGACGATTGAATGAGGCAGGGTGGTTAACTAGAAAATATTGAAATGCCGGGTTAAATCACTTTTTTCGTTATTACTTATTATAGTATTACCTTGTTGTTATTGAGTTCAAGAACTTTCAGGCTCTGCAACGTTATAAAAACGTCGTCATTCATTTTCTCAATATTATTTCCAGACAGTTTCAACATAGTCAACGGTGCACGCAAGTTTTTCAGCTGTTCCAAAAACAATTTAAGATGTAATACAAGTCCACCTCGAACTGCATCAGTAACTTACATTATCCACGTTATCCAAGGCGTTACCACACAAATCCAGCACATTCAAATTCTTCAAAGCTAAGAAATTTTTATCCATCTTCTTCAAACGAATATCATTGATAGTCAAGCACTGCAAAGTCTCCGGAAAGCCAGAAAAAGGGTATTTGTCTCGAGACAAAATCTTCAATGAAATAGTTCGCTTGTTACTGCCCAGCAGCTTCGCCAAGGAATTCATTTCTCGCTTTGACACTTCTGGCGACGTGTAAAGTCTCTTCGCATCCCCGAATCTTCTGAGATCATCACCTGCTTTGCGTTTATTAGTACCTGGTCCAACCATAGGAAATGCCATTTTACTTTGCACCAGCAATTTTGTCCGATTCAGTTTCACCGGCATAGGTTCTGGGTCACGAGGTCTTCCATCTACACAACAAAACAATTTTAACTTCCTAGAACTAATTACAGATTTGCAGAATAAAAGTAACACACTCTTACAAGGAATGACTAAAGGGCCTGCTGCAGGTCCAGCAGAAGTATCCTCTCTCTTTGGACTAGGCACCGTTCCTCTAGTTCCTTTAGAAGTCGAAGGCTGCTCAGTATCATCAATCACCAGTGACTCGTCAAACAAAGCTTCTGGGCTGTTACTTATCTTTTCCTTGATTTCATTCAACTTATCCAGGAACGCTTTGAGTTCAGACTCCGTTGAATCTCGAATAAGAATGGAAATCGGTGGCTCCGAAATCTCCAACGTCAGAAGTCCTTCGTTAAGGAACCTCGAACGAATGACTCCGATCTTGTCCACCTACAAATCCCATTACCATTTAATATGTTAAGGCCACGTCACGGTCACAATATTTTAATACAAAACAAAACCATTACATCATAAATATTCCTGGCAGGATCCTTAGAAGTTGAGATGATAATCTGAGTCCGACCGTCCCGAACTTTCCTCAGACTTACAAGAGATTTTGCAGCTCGATTAATTCGTCCATTAAGTCCTTTTTTCTCCGCCTGTCGATTCAGCAATTGCACTGTCGCTGTCAGGACACTGTCCATCCTGACTTGGTCTTCCCGTTTCACACAATTCTACGCTCAACGGTCTATAAAAACAGTTTCAAAAATTCAGCCTGTTTCTGCAAAAGGTCCGCAGTACGAAATCAGTAAGTAAAAATACAGACAACAGACAGGCAAAACGACCACGAGTTTTGGTGGTTTGTTGTTGACGAAGAGGAGTGAGGAAAGGAAATCCAGCCGAGGTGTTCTTCTCAACCAAATCCCTCCTCTTCTGGAAACCACCACTGCCTGCCATCATCACTCCTTTCTTTCTTCATTCACTCCGCGTCTTAATTTTAACGCCTTAATCACTTCCACCTTCAAGTTCCTTCGGCCACAGTTCACTCCTCGTGTCATGCCTCATCAACTTTTTTATGCAGTTAACCTACATTCACTCCGCTTCTTATTTTTAACGCCTTTAATCACAAAAACTACAATTAATCTATACTCTTTAACGCTTTCAATTAGTAGATATGATGCTTTAAATAGTTCTCTGTTGTTTAACATATTTTATTCCATTTTTATAATTTAATCACAGATAAGCGTGGTAACATATTTTTGTCTATTAAAATTGGTGGTGCACTACTGCGCTTATAGCGTGTAACATTCAAGTCCAATCAAAATAAAATAAGGATGACACTTCTGTACTTCTATTTTATTTATTTAATAATATAGATTATCATTAGTGCCTGACGTTTGTTTTTGTTCAGTCATTTTGTAAAATGATATTATATTATTATGATCAAAACGAAGATCTGCTTAAGCATGCTTATTTCTTTGTTCCGTTAGTTTGAGGATGGGAGTTGAAGCTGGTCTCATACAATTGGTCAAGATACAATGCAGTTATTTCACTGATTATAGATCTGTCGGGAACCGTTTGGCAAGTTCCGTAAATGGCGGCCTGTAAATACACATGAATTAGAAAATTAGCGTTGAACATACGAAATAGGATGAAATCATGAGTAATATGTGTGCGTTACAGCTCCAGACGTAGGTTCTCCGGGATTCTTCATTATTTCAGCAACTTCTGCCTTCACATCTTTGATAAACTTGTCGGCAACTCCAGACTCAGTTTGACAATACGTCATGCAAAAATGAATGCTGCAAATAGAACAGTAATAGAGTAAATAAAATGCGTTAAGAGGTTAAAACTTCATTTCCACCCCAGTTCTGTTTTCACCAAGCAGGGAATTGTAAGGCGTTCAAACTCCATCCTTTCTTATTCAACGCTTCTTGCAGTCGATAAATATCGAAATCTTTTGAGGCTATCGCAACCACACTGACTTCCGGATTCCCCATTACGTAGATTCCACTGATAGTGTGCAACCTATTCAAAATATTCAAATGCGTCAGTAATTCCCACACCATCAGAAAGTTTGCCAGAAATTGCAATCTTACTTTCTTGCGATGTATCTTGTTGTTTCAATGATTCTCCTGGTCGTTTCAACATAACCCGATAATCCAAAGTACATCATTGTCGCCCAGCATCCAGCAATTATGGCTAAAGAGGAACAAGAACAAACCGTTTGATAAAGAATCTCACGATTATTTCATTCACCAATAATTTTATACCTCCAGGCCTTGAGCCAGCCAGCGTGGGAGAAGCATATAGACCACCAGGCCAGTCTGACTGCAAGAAGTATTGGTAATGCTTGAACTTTTTCTCCCTGAAAAGCAGTACGCTGGATCCTTTAGGAGCGAATCCGTACTGAAATTGAGGAAATAATGAAGACATCCTTCAATTTCTTTAATTCTAGTCTATCTAACACCACTTATAAAGTCACCTTATGCGTATCGGCAGAAATACTGGTAACACCAGGTAGCCTGAAATCGAAGTCAGGAATTTTGAAACCAGCCTTTGGCATGAACGCCAAGAGAAATCCACCAAGGCAAGCATCAACATGAACAGGAATGTTATACTTCACACCGAGTTCACTAATAGCTTTGATGTTATCAATACATCCATGAGGAAACGCTGGAGTAGATCCCATGATCTATTTAATACACATAGTTATAGTTAGTATCGAAAACATCTATAAACATCCAATTATTAATAATTACTACTTACCATGACTGTATTTTTCGTGATCATATTTTTCATGGCTCGTACATCTACTGTACATGTCTCCGGATCGACAGGTGCATGTTTGATTCCAATGTTAAGGAGTGCAGCTGCCTTGTCAAAAGCCGCGTGAGCGGTTACAGGAATGATGATCTCAGGGTTTAATACTCCTCTTTCTGCAACAGCGTAGTCTCTGTAAGCCTTCACAGCTAAAATAATAGACTCGGTTCCACCCGATGTCACCTGGAATCATGAACATTTCCTTTATTAAAAAAACAATGCTTACATATAACATAGAACATAAGAACACTCACCGAACCACAGGTTTTCGAGTCTCCATGAAACAAAGTAGCGACAATCCGCACAATTTCCCCCTCCATTTTACAAACTCCCGGAAAGACGTCTGGGTGAAGTGGGTTTGTCCACGTAGTGATCTCATAAACTTTTGCATTAAGTTTAGTCAGTTCTTGACCCCCATGATACACCGTTCCCGAGACAGAACCATCGACCCATTTGTAGTTTCCTGAGATAACAAAACAAAAATATAAAAATTCACTTGTTTTCAAGTTTTCAGTAGCATGAACAATAAATTGTCATATAATAGCAGTACACACCCAACTGAAGATATTCAGTAACTTTGTTCAAAATATCATCAGCTTCCAATCCTTCACATGGAATCTTTGTAACGAATATCGCTTCAGGATTATTTCCCCGAAACAAATTGCCCATTTCTTCGTGCATTTCTTCTTCAGTCTTTCTCATTTCTTCGTCGATTTTGTTCTTTACATAAGGGATGCGTTTAGCATTTCTAAAGAAGGCACGCTTTGCTCCAGCAATCGCTCCTAAAGTTTAGACATCCCATGATCATGAGCAATTTATTCAGTGCTTTAAATTCCATTGGATAGAAACTTTACCATCTTTAGGAATCCTCTGAAGAATCTTATGGATTCCATGGACTAGAAGAGCAGTGCCACCAATAAGGACTATAGGCTCGTAAAAAAACCATCTATTGACCGTGTCTTTGACTATTCTGAGACGACTTCCACAGACAAAGACGATTTCCGGGGCCCTTCCTAAATTGCTTAGATCACTCTAAAAAACAAACTTCCTTTAAATCCACCAAACTTAAATGTACATGTACTTAAAATCTCTATCATATCAACAGCCATTACCATTTTGTTTCACACCAGACGACTTTTCACACTGTACAGCAACAAGCTACAACTCGGACTATTCTTTAACTTCTTCCCAGGTGCTTGTCCACAGCTAAGTGCTTAAGTATTTGTATCAGCAGTTCCATTATGTTCTCGGACAAGATGCCGTCATCATATCACGAGACTCGTTCCAGTTAACATAAACTGATGTCCTCTTGTCTTTCCTGATAACGCAACAAATTACACGTTCATCACAGGTACAAGTGGAAATCACCGTAGTCATTACTTAAATCTTCCCAGCCCTGGGAAAACTTCTCATAGTTACACATGACTTAATTATATCCCCTCTCGTTCATTTGCACTCATCCTTTCCCTTGTCCATATTTTGTAACCCTTTATCATCTGCTTGCTTACCTTATCTTACACAACAGTATTGACCAATTGAGCTGATTTCACTATCTCCTATCGATTCCCCCACTCATTTCACACAAAACTTGTCCTCCAAAACACCAACTTGAACTTCAAACCAACTTTTAACTTTCAATACCTCGAATACTTAATTACCATCTGCTTTTCTATTCTAAACACTTTATATCCATAATCACAAAAATTCCAGCTGTCTTGTGACACAATTCTCTCTTCCCAAAAGTTTCATGAAATTATGAAAATGCCACAAAACAAAGTACAACTTACCCCGTTAACCGTTCCTTGTCCACACCCAGCAGAGCAATCTCCCCTTAAAATAATAAATGACTTATCCAATTAACCCTAATTAATTAATTGCATAGTGTCTCTCCTATCCTAGACACTCGAGCTTCTCAATGTAATGTATGTTCCATGTACTTTCTTAATTTTTTGCCCTTGGTTGTTTTGATACTCTCTCAAGGTATTTCCCCGGTTGGAATTTGCATGGTCATGCACCGCACTTGTCCTTCAGCCGCAGAGTCGTCCTGACATCGGGACAAACTGACCTGTGACCTCACTGCTCCACTCCAGTCCTCCAGCCCCCAATCCTTGACCTCTTTCACACTCATATTTAAACTTACGAGGGGGAGGATCTGGGCGGATCAAATCTCCCGCCGCCCCTGCACAGAGCGTGACGTCATTCGTGACTACGTGGTAGGCAGTCTCATTCGAGCCAAGTCAGTTGGGAGAGTGAGAGACTCTTCCTCATCATCATTCGATCGCTGCACACGTCAACAGAGACACGCTCTGTTTAAAATTACTTCCCGTTACTTGTCGACCGTCGAAAGTGTCGACTTGTGGTCCCCACCTACCCCGCTTAATTTGTGAGTGACTGTGTAGTGAGAATCCATTGTGTCAAGGCGCTTTCAACGCCACGTTTATCACACAGACAATGTTCTTATGGGATTGGTTCACGGGGGTTCTAGGATATCTAGGTAATTCATCGTTTTAGAAGGACATTTTTATATTGGTGGTTTATTAAGTCGTGTACAGGTGTGGAGGAATGGATTTTTAAAGGAGAAACGACGGGTGTGCCTCAGTGATTGTGGTGAATGGTGGTTTTATTTTATAATTTAATTTATATTAGCTGTTTGGCAATGAGAGAATGAAAGTACGAGAGGAAGTGCACACATTCTCTTTTTGCACATTCATTGGAAAGTTTCTTATGTAGAGAGTTAAATATTCGATCGATGGATGAATGGATTTAAGCAAAGAAGTGTTGTTACAAAAATAAGGAAGGCTTGTGAGAATCAAAATTGCTGAGCTGTAGGATTAAATAATAATGCACTTAATACGTGGTTCTCACATGGTTTAGCTGTAGAGATCAAAGTTCACCACAGGCTAAAAAGGCCATAGCATAAAAAAGAGCTTGTGTCACTTGCTTGTATGTGAGCTGTGTATGAGAATGACACTATTTTGTGTGTCAAAATGATTAATTATAATAATGGAAACATGCGGGATTAGATGTGGGATTTTCATTTTATTGATTTCAACCTAGGTATTTACTGAACTGCACTCTCCTGATCCACATTTTGAGGCTAGGGGATTGTTTGAGATGGACGATAAGACATTACACGGGCTATAATTCTTGTGTTCCCAAAAAAGTCTATAGTAGAACAGAATTGCAGGCCAAGGTCAATCATTTTTCATTGACTTTTATGCTATGCTCGACTAATCTCGTTGGTACAAGGTGTGACTACCTTTTTACCGTTTGAAAGTTCAGCAGATTTCACGAGAATCAGCTAATGACGAATTGAGTAAAAAAATTAATCGGCGATGTAAAATAACTGAACTAAACCGTGCTTCCTTCTTGACCTGTCTTATTTCAAAAGATAGTAAATGAGTAAAAACATTTTTGGCATCGTTTGCATGATCCACATTAATCCAAGCGTACGAACACAATGATTGGGAAATGATGTGGATAGTTAATATATAGTAATGACATTGACACGTCTCGTCTCGATATGCATTCTCTGGATGGTTCTCATGATACAAACGTACGTCGATGACGATATTGACGATGGAATTGGTTAGGATGTCTCACTCTAAGTTTCATCAGAAAACAGGATGACGTGGTCAAATATGGTATTTTTTACTCCGTGTCCAGCTCAATGCTGTTTTTGTCCAGGTTTCTTACATGGGTTACCTCATCGGTATCTTTAATACAGCCTATATAAAAGTAATAAGGAATTATGCTAAGAAATTATAGGCTGATATATGTGTGTTAAGTGTTAAGTCGCGTACATTCGTAATGGAGAACCATGTAGAACATGTTAATTATGTAAAGCGCAAGGCTGTGGTAATTCATTATGACAATTATTATTGCAGTCTGAATTGTATTCAATTACTTTCATTTTCATTACACTATTTCAAACTTTATGAAAGTAAAATAAACCTTCAGCTCCAAAGTAAGTTAGGGCTCTAATGTCAAGCTTTGAGCTGCATTGCGTAAATTCAATATCAATGAACGGCACTGAGCTTGCATGTCCTTACCCAAAACTCAATAATTGGAGGTCAGACAGGGATGGGATTTTTCTCATCTCGTTAATACCAAACAATGTGAAGTAATCGAAATTTATTTTAAATTTCAGGTCTATGGAAGAAATCGGGGAAATTATTATTCCTAGGATTAGATAACGCTGGAAAGACCACACTTCTTCACATGCTAAAAGATGATCGGATGGCTCAGCACGTGCCTACTCTTCATCCAAGTAAGTTATAGAGCTGATACAATGTCTAAACAATGCACTTTAAATCGTACAGCTATCTCATGTATATTTCCATTACAGCCTCAGAAGAGCTCTCCATAGGAAATATGAGATTCACAACGTTCGACTTGGGGGGCCATCACCAAGCACGGCGGGTGTGGAAGGACTATTTCCCAGCCGTTGATGCCATCGTATTTCTCATTGACGCTTTTGATCGAGGACGCTTTGGAGAATCCCTCGCTGAGCTCAACTCCCTTTTGACAGACGAGCAGCTTGCTAATTGCCCTGTTCTTATCTTGGGCAACAAAATCGATCGCCCCGGAGCTGCCTCCGAGGATGAAATTAGAAATACTTTCGGTCTTTACGGCCAAACTACCGGAAAAGTATGAGAATTTAACCTTTATTTCATCTCTTCTTAAGACAGCATTTATACGTTGTTACCTCACTTCATGTATAGACTACTAATTACAATTTCTTTGTGCAGGGTAAAGTAGCAAGGTCGGAGCTCCCAGGACGTCCTCTCGAACTTTTTATGTGCTCTGTGTTGAAGCGACAAGGATATGGTGAGGGATTCCGATGGCTGGCCCAGTACATAGACTGATGATATTAACACTTCAAGTCAAAGCCCTCAACTAAATTAATATAATTACATTTACTATGATATCTGCAAAAAATCGAAAATTTCAAAAAAGTCTCAATAATAATATTGTACCAAAAATTCTGGAGACGAGTATCAAGGAAAACATCATCATCACCTTATGAACTGTATAATAATAATAATAAAGCAAGGACTTTTTTGAAAAATAAAAATTGAAAGTGTAAAATACCGAAGAAATATGTAAAGAATGTAAAGGACACAAGTGAAAAGGGAGGAGGAACCTTTTACAATTTTCCATCCAGTAAAACTAATAATAATTGTCTACGCGTGTGTGTACAAAATTGTTTGTCGAAATATTATTTTGTTGCTTTTTCCTCTGTAGTTCTCAATTTTTTCCATTTTCTTTCCAAAACGATGCTCTGTAAATTCGATTATTTATATAAAACATTGTACTATCTCTAACTACCATCACATTATTACGTCAATGCCAAAATTTTAGTAAAATAAACCCCAAGTTAAAGCTCGTGAAATAGCGTGAATATCGCTTTATTCTGCGTGCAAAAAATGGTTCTCGCTTCAATTAATAATTACTTGTACAAGTAGAGGAAGCGTTCCGTAAATGTCTTTCATTACTGTTGAGTGAAACAAGGAAGACAACTCCTGTTTATGTTTAGGGTGACACACGAAATGACTTCAGACCACTTTTAATTCCAATTTATAGATTTAGCTCCCATTCTGGGGATAACGGAGAAAAGTATCTTTCCAAAATTGAGTCGGTCACACCAGCAAGAGAGTCAGGTTTCCATTTTGGATTCTGGTCTTTGTCGACCAACAATGCTCTAACACCTACAGCAGTGAAACTATATAGTTAGTCACTTCCCATCTCATAAATTATAATAATAACTTTTCCTTTTGAAAGTAAATATGTGTATACCTTCCATCACATCATCAGCCTCACAACATCGTTGGGCCAGTCTGTATTCCATTTGCAGACATTCCTGAAGATCCAAAGTGGCTCCTTCCTTCAGCGCCCGCATAGTAATTTTAAGGGAAGTAGGAGACATTTTCCCCAAAGTTTCGACAGTTTCTGCAGCCCAGTCATTTTCAGCTTTTCTCAAGTTGTCCATTATCTCCTCCACGGAGCCAGCGCTAAAGAGTCTGTTAATCTCTTCAATCCTCGGCCCTAAACTGAACGGTTGTTTAGTCTCCGGACACTGGGAGTGGTATTTTTGCAACACCTGAATACAAAACCTATTAATCCACAGGCCGTGAATCAATCCATATACCAAATAGCACAGCTATCATCAGAGTGTTCCGAACCTTCTCAATGTCCTGGGGCCTGTTCGATTGCACGGAGATTAAGTCTTGCTCCAGGGAAGGGATCATGGAACTGCTGCACATGTGCGTTGCCAGTCCAACCTTCTGGACATCTCCCCCCTTAAGCCGAAGTCCCGTGAATCCCATGTAAAGTCCTAGTTTACCTTTTAATCTAGGAAGGAAGTGAGTTCCACCGACATCCGGAAAAAGCCCAATTGCCGTCTCTGGCATTGCAAAGACAGTTCTTTCCGTCGCTACTTTATAAGTCCCATGAATACTTATCCCCGCTCCTGCCCCCATAGTTATGCCATCGATCAATGCAATATAAGGCATCTTCAGTGATGAAATAAGCTTAACCAGGCCGTACTCCTCCTTGAAAATATTTTGGAACAAACATGTTCCAGTCGTTGCTGAATCTGCTATGTATGAGTGTAAAGCGCGGATGTCTCCCCCGGCACAGAATGCTCTCCCTCCTTTAATTAATCAGTAAAAATAGTAATATAGATATACGATTTGGACTTCTTACTTAAGTGATTTCAAACTACCCGTGGCTTTAATAATCACAAACTGGATTTCCGAAGACTCCCATTCTTTCAGCGCTGAAGAAATCTTCCTGATCATCGACGTGTTCACGGCATTTAGGACCTTCGGCCTGTTCAGAGTGATGATTCCTTTCCCATTTACAGTCTCAATAAGCACTTCCTCGGCAGTAGCAGATCCTCCTGACTCGGTAGTTGGTTGACTTGAAGACATTCCTGGACAAAGACATAAGAGATAAAGATCCTATATGAATGGCCTTTCAAACCCACTCCATTCAAGAAATGAACAAGAGAGCTAAGTACTTTACTTGTCTGTACGGTACACTTCTTGACTTCTGGTACTGTCTGTCAGTATGTACTGTTTGTGTGCTAAAATGAAGAATGAGGAAAGTATTCCAGGCCTATATAAGAATGACCAAACGGTGTTGGATGATCAGTTAATTTGATGCCACGGTCTTACAGCAGAAGAATAAATGTTTTTTTAAAGTCTTACTCAAAGCTGGAAGTGCAGCTCAGCTGTCAGCTGAAAGTTATATGACTGTACTGGATCCTTCAGCAAACACATGTGACATATCTTGTTGGAATCATAAAAAATAGCCAATGGCTATAATATTGCAATAGTTGCTCACGGGAGACTTGGAAAAATATCGTAAGGTGAACTTCGAAGTGTCCCATGAGAAGTAAAAATTCCCACTACAGTATTCAGTTTGACACACACCATTATTTGTGTGCATGTCGTAAGTTTCTTGAGAATGAAGACTTTGACCTGATTTCCCAGTGCCTGTGCTAGCATTGAAATGCAATTATTGCCAAATTGGTATGTAGAATACGGTAGCTCTGATGGGACTCTTAACCCGTAATATTCAGATCCGAAGTCATTCAAGTCATATATCGCTTGCTTTCATGCACTACGAACAAGCTTTGCAATCGCGCACTACTGAAGAAAGATAATTTGTTGCATAAAGGCTTGAGATTCTTACTATGTTTTTACCAGAGATATATATGTCCATTCCATAGTCGATATATAAATAATGTATCCATCAGTTTGTATTATATTATTAGATGTCCCAAGAGACAGTAAGAGAAAATGGATACCCAGAAAAACTTATCCAAAGTAGGCTGAAGAAAGTAAGACATTCAAAAACACCTATCTGGCTCGAGCTCTCCTTTTCCTCACACTGTTTGTGCTCCACGCAGTCGATACTTAGCATTAGCATCAAATTGCTAGGAATCCTAAAAATTGGATGCGTCTGAACTGTCTGAAAAGTCTGAATACATTGAGTGGATGTCACGGAATTAAATGCCCAGGTTATTTAATTCCGTGGTGGATGTCTACTGTCTACCGTATTTCAGCTAGCCTTCGGTCTGAGACTCTGCAGCTCCACGTCTACTAGTATATCTCTTATCGTAGTTGTGATAACTTGTCACAGCCATATCTCAAATCAGATTATTAGTAGTGTCCTTTTGCTCTGCATTCATTCCTTCTACGTTTAGTTTAAATTCAGATCGCTTGATATTTAGTCTCAGTTTGATGAGAATCTCATCCTCTATCATTCACTAAAGTCTCATTAGCACAAGAGTTAAGACAAAATGGAAGTCGTAGACAAGGTTTCGACTTCAAATACATTCGATTGGCCCGAGTACGTCGTATTTGGTGGAGTCCTTGCAATTTCCGCTGGTATTGGCATCTTCTACGGTTGTTTTGGTTCGAAACAAAGTACAAATGAAGAATTTCTTATGGGAAATCGGCAAATGTCGCCTTTTCCAGTAGCAATATCGCTTCTATGCAGGTAAAGCTTTCACCCGCTTTCTCCAACGCTTTAAACTGCTTTTATACAATTTTTGCTCTTTATTTTAGTTTCGTATCGGCAATCACATTACTTGGCACTCCGTCTGAGATTTACTTTTATGGAACTCAATATTTTATGGTCCTCCTTTCATTCATTCCACTCACAATTGCTTTGACATATCTCTACGTGCCAGTTTTCTTTGAACTTCGACTCACTTCAGCATACGAGGTAACAACGCTGTAAAATCAACTGCTAAGGTTTCTATTAATTTAATAAAACTATTTTCTAGTATTTAGAACTTCGTTTCAATAGAACACTCCGAATTGCCGTTTCCTTAATTTCCATCGCATATTTGGTACGTACAAATTGGTACGACACTTTTTTACATAGATTAATTTTGATTTTGTTTTAAGGTTATGTATATGGCAATTGTCGTGTATGGTCCAAGCCTTGCATTAAGTCAAGGTAAGCTTTCAGTATGTCTTTGCATTAATACGAGAATATTTATTATTTTGTTCCACTAATAAGTAACCGGCTTCAACCATCGAATCTCAGTTGCATCCATTTTTGTCGTTTGTATTTTCTACTCGACACTAGTAAGTGCTCCTTATAAAACAAAATAAGCAACCGGAATATGTTCAATAAAAAATGTGTAACTATTTTACTTTACTTCCAGGGAGGAATCAAGAGTGTTGTAGCTACTGATGTCATCCAGTGCTTGATTATGGTCATCTCCACTACAATCGTTGTGGTCAAGGGTATTTCTGATCTCGGTGGAATTCAATACGTGTGGGAGAAAGCAGTAGATACAAACAGAATAGAGTTCTTCAAGTTAGTCTATTGTCATATAAATTTTATCCTGAAGCCTGACCTAGAAATCTTTTAATTTCAGCTTTGATTTTGACCCTCGAACAAGATATACCGTTTGGGGATCAATTATCGGTGAATTTTTTGCATGGCTAGCTATTTATGGCTCAACTCAAGCCAATATTCAGCGATTTGTATCGATTTCAAGTATTTCAGGTGTTAGACTGTACGAGATAAGACACAGACCTCTCCACTCCCATGCTTTTGTAAAATGTTGTATTAACTTTTTGTGATTTGTTAGAGCATTGGTCTACAATTTAATAGGACTGTCCTTAATTGTTGGACTGAGTCTTACAGCAGGACTAGTAATCTTTGCAAAGTACTCAGATTGTGATCCCATTTCTGCAAATGTAAATTCTTGCTTTAAATTCATTCATGAAAGCATAAAACTCTCTCTCTCTTGTCTTCTAGCAAGTGGACAGTTCAGATCAGTTGCTTCCACTTTTTGTAATGGACACACTGGGAGGGACACCAGGCCTTCCAGGATTATTTGTCGCTGGAATTACTTGTGCCAGCTTGAGGTAACATTTTTATTAATGGACATTACAATGCACTACAAAAACACTATAATAGTATATGTCATAATTATATAGTACCGTATCCAGTGGACTAAACGCCCTAGCTGCTGTAGTCACTGAAGATTTCCTCAAGCACTATACCGTCAAAACTTCAGACGCCACAATGACGAATATCTCAAAGGCTATCTGTGTAATAGGCGGAATTGTATCGTATCTGTTCACATTTGCAGCTGAATTGACTGACAGCATATTTCCTGTAATAGCATCTCTTGGATTGAAACATGAACTTTCTATTAGTTGAAATGGAATCTCCCTATTTTCATAGACCACAACTGCGCTGCAAGGTGCAACAATAGGACCAACGCTAGGCGTCTTCTCCCTTGGACTCTTCTTTCCATTTTCAAATTCTAAAGTATGCTGCCCAATCACTAATCCCTGGATAAGTCTTTTTTTTACTAAATGTTGTTTGTTATTTCAGGGAGCCATGTTAGGCCTCATGACAGGAGTTAGTCTTTCGTTGTTTTTTAGTATGGGATCTGCGTTTGCTAAGAATTTACCGAATCAGAAGCTGTCGCTTTCAACAAGTGGATGCACTAATTTCAATTCTACTGAGGAGAGCCTGAACGATGGGCTGCATTGGAAAGACGAAGACTACAGCTTAATTACCAACCTATTTTCTATTTCTTTTCTCTGGGTTTCTATAATAGGTTCTCTGGGGACCCTAGTGAGTGGAGCCTTATTCAGCTTGTGCTTCAAAACTGAGGAGAACTCCGTCAACAAGCGATGCATCAGCCCACCTTTGTTGTCATTCTGGAAACGCTTTAATTCTGAAAAATTGAACAGTATTTTGATGCACGATGAGAGTTGTAGGAAGGATGAGGTTATTCCTAGTAAAAATGATACCCTTGCCATGGGTCATCTTCAAACTTATCTCAAATGCAAATGAGTTATCATTGACTTTTCATAACAGCATCCATAGGAAGTAGAGGTGATCAATCAATCGAACATCCATGGGCTCGACTTTATGAGGCTTCTTCGGCTTGCTTTCACTTGGATTGGCGTAAATTAGAAGCCAAGCATTTCGAAAACTTCGTGTCGAATATGAGCACATCTTTTAGAAAAACACCCACATTGTCTAGTCGCTGGTCGAATGTCGTTAGTCTTTATGCGTACAACATATACATACAAGTAAATGATACAAATGTTACTAATCTTAAGAACTACGTCCGAATGGAATTTATAAATTCAGCTCTCTTTCTGGCGATAGCGGAGAAAAATATTTCTCCACAATTGAGTCAGTTACATCAGCAAGAGAGTCAGGTTTCCACTTTGGATTCTGGTCCTTGTCGACCAACAACGCTCGAACACCTAACACAGTACACAGTATATAGTTACTTGCCTCCGAAAATAATAATACAACAAAAGTATCCCATACCTTCAATAAAGTCATGATCCTCACAACAACGCTGAGTCAGTCTGTATTCAATTGCAAGACATTCCTGTAAATCCAAACTGGCTCCTTCCTCCAGGCCCCTCATAGTAATTTTAAGGGAAGTAGGAGACATTTTCTCCAAAGTTCCAGCCGTTTTTGTGGCCCACTCGTTTCCAGCTTTTCTCAAGTTGTCCATTATCTCCTCCACGGAGCCAGCGCTAAAGAGTCTGTTAATCTCTTCAATCCTCGGCTCTAAACTGAACGGTTGTTTAATCTCCGGACACTGGGAGTGGTATTTTTGCAACACCTGAATACCAAACCCATATAATTCATTATACAATTTATTTTTACTAATAGTATTTGAGTACAACCAACATGTACCTTCTCAATGTCTTGAGGTTTTTTCGACTGTACAGAGATTAAGTCTTGCTCCAGGGAAGGTAACAAGGAACTGCTGCACATATGCGTTGCTACTCCAGCCTTCTGAACATCTCCTCCCTTCAGTCGAAATCCCGTGAGTGCCAAAAACAGTCCCAATTTACCACCAAGTCTTGGAAGGAAGTGAGTTCCACCGACATCTGGAAAGAGTCCAATTGCCGTCTCCGGCATCGCAAAGAGAGTTCTTTCAGTCGCAACTCGATAAGGTGCGTGAACACTCAATCCAACTCCTCCTCCCATAGTTATTCCATCAATCAATGCAATGTACGGAATCCTCAGGGTTCCAATAAGGTTATTCAGGTAGTACTCCTCCTTGAAAAAGTCTTGGTACAAAGTTGTCCCAGCTTTTGCTGAATCTGTAACGGAGCGTATGTCTCCTCCAGCACAGAACGCTTTCTCTCCTACAATTTTCCAAGTCATAGACACGTTTTAATCTCAAAATCTAGTCTCCATCTGAATTCTTCTATATACTCTGCGTTAAGCTACCTGCGGCCTTAATAATCACAAACTGCATTTTCGAAGACTCCCATTCTCTCAGCGTGGAAAAAATCTTCCTGATCATCGGCAAATTCAGAGCATTCAAGGCTTTCGGTCGGTTCAGGGTGATAATTCCTTTCCCATTGACATTCTCAAAAAGCACTTCCCCATCAGTAGCAGACCCTGAATGTGGCGAGGGTTGACCAGAAGACATTCCTCGACAGCATACGCCTGAAATATTAAGACAACCGTCAATAAGTAAGTCCATTCGACTCAAAATAGAAACACGGGGATACATCGAACTTTATACTCACCGACACTTCTGTGCAACTGTTTAGTAGAGCCCGACGCTTTACTGATACTCCCAACATAAGTCAAAACGCAACCAAACTGTTTCTGCAAGCGGTTCATGTCGCAAGTCTCACAAGTAATGCCTCCTAATTTCCAATCCCAAGTTCTTGTGCAGCTGCCTAAAAACAATTAAAAGTTTCAATCTGTTCCTGAATCTAACAAGCCCTGCAGTACTATGCACAGTTTCAGAGCTGAGAGTTGAAGAAAATAATCACTCTGAAGAAATCCTTCAATTCTCATACAAGCTGTAATATAAATATAGACTCTAACCAAAGGATCAGTGGGTACTTCCTTCTTCACATACACCCGTATTAATATGTTCCTTATATAAATACTTCCATGTACAACTTAATCTACTAAGTACCGCTAGTCCCACAAAATACCAACAGAAGCACTTGAATGAAGACCTCTTTGATATTTAATTTTAATACTCAACCATAAAATACAATTTTAGCAACCTGTTTGTTCACCCTCAGATCTTCAATAGAACCTTCTTTCCGTATTCTTATATAGCACCCAGGTCAAAGGTTGATTTCTCTTGAGATTACACAATCTGAATGAAACATGTACTTAAAAAACTGAAGCTGAATGAGTCTGGTCTGGACTATATGGAACAGCAGGGGCAGATGGACAGATGCGAAACCGCCTTTGTTGCTCTTCTCCAGTTTCACACTCACGGATGGAGTGAGATTTCTTGCCTTATTGTCAATCTCATACCTTTAAAATCATAAACTACATTTTCAAACACTCTCCAGTTCTCTCAACATAGGAAAAATGCGCTTGGCCATCGACAAATTCAGGGCCGTCAGTCTGTTCAGGAGAATATGAATCCCTTATTCCCATTGACTGTCACAAAATACTCTAAAACCACTTCGTTCAGTAGCGACCCTTGGCTGGCGTGAAGGTTGACTTGGTGACATTCGTCGACAATCTACGCCTGGAAGT
>JAQGAB010000702.1:0-23013 GCA_034696565.1 Isotomurus graminis | reverse complement strand
TGGCCGCTGGCCGCTGGCCGTTGGGGAGGGTTGGCCGCTGGGGAGGGTGGCCGCTGGCCGCTAGAAAGGGAAACATAGAAAAGATGTGATCGTATTCAGAAGCAGATAATAATGAGTCTGATTATCTGTGTAAACTGTAAACTAGATAGCATCGTAGCATAGGTTGGGGATTGGAATCAAGTTCTTTCGCCAAGAGACAGGTAACCCTTTATTAGTCAGTAGCATGGAAAATTGGGAAGTTGGAGTTTTAAGGAACTGTTAAAGATGAGACGAGCTGGATAGAGTACAGGTATATATACTGTCAAGGTAGGAAGTTGTCTTTCTGTTCTTGCTAAGTAATACCCACTGGTTTATGAATGCAGTGTAATAATGTAGAAAAGGTCTACTTGCGGATTGTATTGTGGGAAATTGATGTGTGTACTGTGTATTCATTTCAGTGTGTGTACAGTTCGTAAGACATTATAGCCATATACTGCATCTGCAATTATAAATATAGTTAATGTAAGGGTAAACAGTGGAGCTCTCACTCTCCAGGCACCTGAGGATTTTACTTTTCAACCTTCCAACATGTTGGAGACCTTTTTGTGAAACGTTCAAATTTAATATGAAAACGTTTTATGCACCCTTATTACTATGAGAATCAATGGTATCAATGTAATGTATCAGTAATTGATACGGAATACTTCCCCGTAAACATGCAGAAGCGAGCGAGGGTGCTTATCAGATGTATGAGATTGATTTTACATCATAGTTATAACAGTTCCAAAGTGACTCATTCATATCTTAATCTCCATTATTTATACGAATGACGGAGTTAATGAACACTTACTTATGTACTCACTTATTGTGATTTTTGTGATCAATGTTCTCATACCTATATTGATTAGTCACATCCACATCTCACATGCAGCAGTACAGTGTGGCAAAATAATATTTAATCACCTCCATCCAGCTCCAACTATAAGGTAGTTAAACTGTCGGTCAGTTCATCGCATAACTTTTCTCACTAGTAAAAACTGTAATTGTATGATAGTTCTACTCCTGTATGTAGGTATATTTTTGTGTCCATGCAAATAACTGGCTGAAATCTTTAGTTTTGCAGACCATCATGTGTATAATCAACAAATTAAACAAAAATTATTACATGACATGACGAATGACTCAACAAGTGGTTCGTAGAGTATCCTAACGAGACCACGTCCCTTGACGATGACATAATATGAATTATCTTATTGCTTCCTGTCCATGATGATAACAAAAAATGTTGTATCTCTCAACTAAACATTTAAACTCTGTCGATCGGTTTTAGAATATTAAAATCCAAATATCAAAGAATACTTAAAGTATTCTGAGTTTTCAAAATGAAGTTTAAATTGCAGGTTTGGTCAACATCGGAAAAATGGTGGACGTGCAAGTGCCTTATCCTAGGCGCAAAGTTACGATCCTGGTCATGGGGAACCATTCTGCTGGGAAGTCAAGCTTTATTAATTGGTATGAATGAATGTTCAATGAGATTTTTATGATTCTTAAGGGCTTTCGACGAAAAGTAAAGTAAACTTTAATTTTAGGTACATCGAAGAGTCGATTCTAAAAACCAGTGTGGCTATAGAAACTCAAGGATTTAGCTTTGTTACTAGTGGGAAGAAACGAGATTCTCTGAAAGTAAGTACCCATTTAAATTACTAATAAATGATTAATTCATGAATATGCATTTCGTACGATCCAACTTTTTTGAGTGAGTCAGACTGGCCTGACCATTGACCTGACCTTAAGACAAAAGTTTCTGTACTGGATCAATAGTAACAATCAGCATTCTACATTTATAGTCACAGGTCGTGTTCTAACACGATATTATTATGACACGCTAATAGGAAAAACTTGTCTCATAGTTTCATTAACGAAAATCATTGACGAATTTTCAAAGTCTATTTTACTTACGTTAATAAATGGACATATTTATTGTAGGGTCCTGCAACGATCCAGTTGTATCCGCACTTGAGGCCCCTTCAAGATTTGACTGGTAAGTTTCTGATGATTCATACTGATGAAATTAAGTGTACTTATGAGTTTTGCAAGTTCTGCTTGAAGAGTCTCTCTCCACCAATATAGCCCTTTGTGGGGCAGCTCGCTTGTAGAGAACAATCGCAAAGTGCCCTGCAAAGAACTGCACTGTGGAGAGACTTTTGCAGACTTTAAGAACGTTGCTTGTAAAAGGAACAACTGAGCTTGTACTGCAGATATCGTTAATTGTGTGTAGCTGGAGAGCTTCTGACTCTGTACCTAGCTCTGGTCTCTGTCTGACTGATGATTGGAAAACTGTGCTCTTCATTTTACCAAGTTGTTTAATGGAAACTGAAAGTAGAGAGACCTGTCTATAATATGTGCAATGTGAATTCTGTGTGAGTAGTAGGTATTCTTTTCTACACATAATATTGTTTCAGGAAAGGATATTGGAATAGGGTACTGCTGAAGTTAGATAATGAGGAAAATACGCGTATTTAGTTTTATTGAAAAAAGGGAGAGTAAAGGACGCAGCTTAAATTGTGATGAGGTTAACTGAAGAAGAAATAATTCTGTTGAAGAGACCGAAGTGAGACAAATGAAGTGTTATCTGCAAGGTTCGTTATGGACTGGTAGAAAGAATTGACTGTCAGAGAGTGAATTTGTAGTCCAAGCTAGTTCGGTGGAGAAAGACGGAATGACGAATTGAGACATCATCTTCTTTGATTTTATAAGGGTCTGGGGCCAGTGTTTCCTTTAGGGATGTGGTGTTACTGTGGGCTTAAGTTTTTAATAAGTGGCTACTCGATAAAGTTGAGACAGTAGCATTGTAAAGCCACAAAAACATCTGGTGTCAGTAGATAAGCACTCGTGGTATCCTATTATATTCTCTTTCCTTTTTTTAGTATTGCTAACATTTTGCGTCTACTCATTGCCTTGTCTCATTAAGTTTAAGACAGACTTTAGTGGTCAGTGAGAAAATATTAACCTAATGCAAATACGTTGTGAACTAGCAAGCCGTGTGGATTTCTGTATCACCAAGCGATTAAAGGTGGTTGCTTATGGATTATTTGGTTCGAGTCTCATAAAGACTCTTGAAGTTGTTGTGTGACATCTTTGATTATTCAAATTTTAATATCAGTGGATTAATGAACGAGACTAATCGTAGTCAATGGCTTGAAGAAACGTCTCATTGTCTGGTTACTATAATAATATTCCAATGCAAAATATTCTCGAATATATTAATATCTACAATTAGAATCACAAAGTTGTGTCTCTGTCTATAGTTTTAATACTTTCGGTAATACCCGTATGAGCAGTGAGTGGTGAGCCCAAACGGTATTTCCACTTGTGACCACCGACCACTGCCTTCCTTTATTCTTGGATGTGAATATAAAACCATTTTGTATGAGTATCAGTTTAAGAAAGAATTTTTCCTCTCTATTTGTGGTCATCTCATGGGTTTGTTTCCTTGGTTTGGGACTTACTGATAATGAATTTACGTAAATGATACGACCGCCACCGTGTCTCACGAGGAAAGCATTGTCATGAATGTGTAAACGTGTAAACCATGAATCAAATTGTATTGATAGAGTCAGTCAGATAGAAGGAAGCATTAAATTTGTCTCATGAAAATTATGGTCCAGTCAGTGAATAATACGTCGTGGAAGATGATTCGTAATGAGAAAATTATTGTATAAATTAAAATAATCCGATGATGAGGTGATAGTAATTGTAAAGCATTCATGACTGACGCTGATATTGAATAGTTTTGAAGAAGAATCAGAGCACGAATACAATTTGTTATCTGCGAATGAAAGATTTTGAAATAGGAATGCGTCTGGGACACTAGTCATACTTAGAGTTATCATGTGATAATGTGATTGACGTCTAATAATGTTTTCAGGGGTGATGGATTTTCTAACCACTGAAGTGAGTACATCGCGTTCGAAGCGTTTCAACTTGGTCACCTTTGTCGACACACCAGGACTCGTGGATGGAGATATGCATTACCCTTTCGATGTGAATGAGACTTTATTATGGCTTGGTGAGTCATCATCATCTATATACACACCTTGCATATTTTACTCTCGCCTCAAAATGAGGTTGGTATTTTGGGTCTTAGGTAGTTTTTGTATACAAAACAAACATAATACTAGCATTAAGTGTGGGTGAAATACGGATGTCCTGCATAGGTTCTTGGTGTGTAACTTGGATGAGTCATAGTTAAATTGTACAACATTTTACCTTCACTACTTGTTGAGTTTTAGTTCACTCAACTTTTTGTTCTGCTTTGTTAGTTGATTGAGCAAGAAGTGACGTCCGATGGGTCTATGGGTTTGAAGATGTACAGGGTGGTCCGCTTCGATGGGACACATTTTCGGAGCTCATATCTTTCCAACCAGGCATGTAACAGTAATTTAGTAAATACCAATGAACAACTAATAATATTTGAAATCGATCCACGCTAAACATTTTTCTGAATTTCCAAAATTTCACACAGATATTAATTCATTAAGCAAAATTTGCTTAGTAACTTGTGATTAAGCAGATTTAAAAAACAAATCGAAATGTTCGCTTTTACACTGATTCACGTTAATTGATAAAAAAATAATTGAGGCATGTCTGTGGGTTGCCATTTTTTAACTTTCCAAGCTGTTTGGAGCAGATTTCAGTGTCAGTTTATTAACGAAAAACAAATTGAATCCGAGCCGGGTATTTGTTGAAATTGTTTTTCAGAGGTTTAATTGGTGCTGTCTAATTTTAATGATTTTTCCCTCAACCTGCACAATCCATATGACTAGTAAAAATGAATTTTTTAAAGTGTTTTCGTCCGATCTGCCTGCCAGTGAACACTAAACTTAAGTTTTTCTTCCAAAATGGTTGCTGGGAATGTCAATTGGAAAAATTCTTTATATCACTTCATAGGACCTATAAAGTTAATGAAACATATTAAGGAACTCTTTAGCTTTCCAGAAAGCCTATCTACGACTTTCTAGGGCTTAATGTGCCAAAATTATGACGCCCGAAAGTGTGTCCCATCGAAGCGGACCACCCTGTATATTATGCGATATGATAGTACCAATCAAGGTATTTTATTGCGTTCTGTTTACTTGTTTTAGGGGATATGGCTGATCTTGTGTGTGTCTTTTTTGACCCAATGGGCCAAGCGTTATGTAAACGAACTCTGAATATCCTTGAGAGAATGTGGGCTTCTCATAGTGAAAAGATTCGTCTGTATTTGGCCAAAGCTGATGAGGCTGGGAGTGAAACTGACAGGCAAAGGTAGTGCACACAATTCATATGAGAAGATGTATAATTATATTAAAAGATGCATTTTATTAGAGTGCTCATGCAAATTGTTCAAGAACTTTGCAAGCGCCCGGGTCTTAGTCGAACTGGTTTTAATATGCCTACAATCTACTTACCGGACATGACTACCAAGGTCTGCTAGCTTATCAACTAGTGTTATGG
This sequence comes from Isotomurus graminis, assembly GCA_034696565.1. Taxonomy (NCBI): domain Eukaryota; kingdom Metazoa; phylum Arthropoda; class Collembola; order Entomobryomorpha; family Isotomidae; genus Isotomurus; species Isotomurus graminis. The sequence goes on along the minus strand of JAQGAB010000702.1, from coordinate 17,538 downwards.
ATTTTGTTTCTAATGTTCTTTTACCCCGATACAGCCAACCAAATGTGCAAACCAAATAGATGAACTTTGCACAGAAGTAGACAAAATTATTGAACAGACTGTGCAAAACTCTCTGAACAACTTGGAAAAGGATGTGAAAGTTTTGCATGAAAAAATTGAACATCAACTGAACCTGAATTCCGAAGCACGGAGTCGCAACTTCAGTAAATCAATTCAAGGTAATAATAACCTGTAAATGTCTCTCTAATAATAACCTACCTTGTGAAGTTATTATATAATGCTTAACACCCAATCAATGACAAATGACAGGATATGGTTTCGGGACTCTCGGTTTGTTGCTGCCGTTTATTCTACTGGGAGTTTTGTTTCTTGCCAATGCTCCACTTTCAGCGTTAAGAAAACATATTGGCTCTGGAGCTGATGCTCTTCATCTGATGCTGGTACTTGTGATATATTAAAAGTATTCTTCTTTATGTGGTAGCCTATAAATTCCAAGAATTTTAAAATATTATAGAACCCTTTGGTCTCCTTGTGGTCTGCGGTTCCTCCGGGTTATCATTTGCAAGTTGTAACTGGCGTTATCATCCTATCCATTTCATCCTTGATTTACTCAAAGCTACAAAAGTCTGAAAATGTGCTTCCAAGCCGAGAAGTTAAGAATCTTAAAGTAGCCTTAGACGTGGTCAAAGAAGTTGGTGAAAGAAAGGTAAATACCTTACCTATTTTGGAGTTATCAGTTAACTGACTTGCATCGTATCTCATTACTGTTACAGAAAACGATGTATACGGAATACCTACAGCAGAGTTTGACGGAAGCGGATTTTTACGGATAAATTTCATGAAATTGCCTACAACACATGCCAAAGTTAAAGTGGCGGATATCATGAAGTCCTTAATATTCAGCTGCACTATTCGGACTCAAATTAGAATTTTTGAATATCAAAATTACTTTTACTATTAGCTGTACTATTCTTGAAAACCAAGTTATAGTTATTCATACCATAAACTAAAATTGTGATAAAATTTACCACTCATTTGATATTTTTCGTGATATTTTTAAGATCTTCAATAATTATGTATGCTTAAGTTAACCATGTTCAAGGTGCAAAATATTACAACTTTGTAATTCCAATTTAAAATATACCAACTAATCCTTAACGCCAATGAAAATGAACATTCCAAAGTTCTTCCATTCGAATAGAATTTCTGTGTGAATTCCATGAATAATTGTGTCCAAGAAAACAATACTCGCAGAGTTGTATTTTCTGCATTTAATGTAACTATAAGAACAAAACCAAAAATTAGTGGTTGTGATCTGAACCTTTGATGAATGTGTGATTCTCTACAAAATACAAATAATCGTATTGGATAGCTCTAAAGTTGAGATAAGGATAAAGGAATGTTTTTTTAATTTCACATTGTTTTTACATTCCCACTAAACTTGAGGAACTATCTGTATTATAATAAAATATTGTATATAAACATTATTTGCATATTTGTCAATTTGAATGTACTCTTGTGTGTTCTTTATGGCTTGAATTTGTGTAGGTTTTTATTTTACTGTATATGCCAAATGTTCAAATGAAGCTCAAAGTTCAGTTCCAAGAAATCAGTGGTCGAGTTTAAAATTTCAAAATCTCATTTTATTGTAAAAAATCAGAGATATACTAATTAAGTCAAGTTTTGAGTAATCATAAAATATTTGTATTTAAAACAATTAATGTATGCCTTTCTTTGAAGACCACAGTATATATTAAAATAAACTTACAGGAAAAACAAACCTTTGTTTTGCGTTGCAAAGTTGAGTTGCATCAGACTTTTGATGTAGGAATTGGTGGTACTAAAGGTCTAAAACGTAATAATATGTAATATAAAAGTTTAGCAGCATATGAATGGCTTTATAGAATCACTTCATAACTCAGAAGCTTTCAACACACGTTTTTCTGTCATATTTTTAATCGCTTGATGAGTTCTCCAAGTTTTCATGTCTACTTTGATTCTGTTCTCGGTCATTTGCTACACGATTTTGAAGATGGAAACCATTCATTAACTCCCGTGCCCTTTCTAACTGCAGGTTGAAAGCATTTTGGGCTGAGAAGCGCCCAAGTCGCGCATCAGGGAAGAGTCTTTCTCGGCTTGTGCTTGGTCCTGATGAACTCGGTCCAGAAAAAACTAAGAAAGACATGTCACAAATAACGTATTTAGTTACTGTGGAATCGATGATAAAGGCGAGGTTTTACCGTTAAATGGTCTGGTTAAGCCCAACCATTCTTGGTTTTGATCACCTCCGTATCGACGAGAGCTAGTTGCCGGAGTTGCAGGGTTCATTGGGAAGTATTTTCTTATTACACTTCCAGTTGAATCCCTCCGGATCCTGGTGTGCTGGTTTAGAACTCTCTGGCTTGGAAGTTCGTATCGAATCCTGTAATAGTCACATTGATCCTGTCCGAAGTCTACTGAGAAGCTAATTGCCCCTAGCGGAACTGTAGCTGGATGAGAAACGAAGCGTCCAAAGCAATTGCTAATGCTACTCATGGGCCTGACCCATCGCCTTTCCCACTACTCACACAACCACACTTGTATAGTACATGAGTTAATCCACAGATTCGTATTTTAATCTTACATTTGAGTTATTCTTGTTGACAGTCACAACCATCGTTAAGCGGTTTGCTTCTTCCTCCGGACCTTCAGCAGGATTTAAAGCGATGAACACGTACTCAGAGAAGTAAATCATTGTGCGGAGGAACAATCGTCCTGTTAGCCACATGTAAATCGGCTCGAAGCGATGCGCTGAGAATTCACACACGAAGCCCATGAATCGAGGAGTAATAGATTAGTTATTACAAAAAGCATAATTTACCGTATCCAGCATTCTGTAAAATGTCCAAACGTAACTCTTCAACGAAGTAAGAGTTCCATTGCTGATTTCCAGTGCTCGGGGGAACAATCACCCGATGATCTGAGGACCAGTTGTAAGGAATGTTTAAAAGATCTTCTCACTCAGTACTCTTGGCACAAGACGATAATTTCTTACGTCTTACCAGTTTGAAGGTGTTGGTTGAAGTCTCTAATTGGAATAGGGTCACCTAGGCATCGTCTGTTGCCACAGGTTTCAAAGCACTGCAACGGTCTGAAAATAAGCATCATAATTTTCTATAGCGTAGGTTGTATAGATTAGAAGGCATATAAATATGTTTGTGCTATCGACTGACCGAAGGATACATTCATTCCGATGTTGGACTTCTTCGTCTTCCAAGCAATGTCTGTTACAACCGGCATGCGGGCATTTGCTTAGACGAACTTTGAAAGTGTCCTCAGGACTCTTAGTCCAAATGAGAGGATTCTGACGCAACATGCTGCAGATGTAGCAAAGTCCTTTTTGAGTCTGTCTACAGCCTCCACAAATTCGGTGCATTTGGTCGCATGCAAACCACCGAGTATACAACTCAGCTGAAGTTTTATGTCTCAAGGAGCAGAACCATCCAGCATCTTCCTCACGATTTTGCAAAGAACTTGCAAATCTTGATGATGGTCTTGTCCGATTTGTGGGTGCGGAAGCTGAGGCACTGGGACCTGCAGTTTCCTCTGTGTCCGGATTGTTGTTAGTTACATTGCTACTTGAAGTAGATGCACAAGCTCCTTCAGTATCCTCAGTGCCCGGATTGTTGTTAGTTACATTGCTACTTGAAGTAGATGCACAAGCTCCTTCAGTATCCTCAGTGCCCGGATTGTTGCTAACTTCATTGATATTTGAAGTAGAATCTACTGCCATGGCACTGTCGTCGGTATCCAGACTATTATCAGTATTGCTGTTTGAAGAGGATGCCTGTCTATCTCTGAATGAAATAAGAGTAATGCTTTAAAAATGAGATATTCCATATTACTTAGGGTTCCAACATTAGTTAGGATATCCTGGACTTTCAATCAAAATTTTAACTCACGAGGAATCGGAGTCACCTGAGGCAGGGACTTCAAAGTCATTAAAGTTTGGATCCATTGTATTCTTACGCTCGTTAGAGCTGCAATTCTTGAAGCAGTACAGTTGGTTTCAATAATGACGGTTGATGGTTATAAATACCTGGAGCACAAGGTCAGAAAGAAGATTAGGAAATAGGTTTTGAAATACTGTGTAAAGTGCAAAGAATGATTCTTAGTCATAATAGTTAGTTAGTTGATGTCTCTTACGAATTCGCAGGCCTTGCCAATATGAAATATCTCCAGACGATATTTGATAGCTCAGTGACCTTCAGTAGATAAGGAATTGCATTAGTTAACCTTCCCTCTGCAGTAAGAACAGAAGCTTGGAGCTTCAAAATTTGTGGAGTAGCACGTCTTTCAAAGTCTTTTGGATTACTGGATTCAGTATTAGTAAAAAGTAGTCTGGTGTAACCGAAACCGATGATCAAAGGTCTTTGGCAAAGCTGATTAATGAACAATGGGGTATGATAATAAAATGCATTTCTTCACCTACCACTAAAGCCTACGTCGTCTCCTTGGATTTTATTTCATGCTACAAAAGCATTGATCCTTACATTTGGTGAGTTTGAACCAAGTCTATTAACATATGTCTTTCTTGAGCCGAGTCATATTCCAAATCAAAGTAATTTAGACATCAGAGACTTACTTAAGCTGATAACAGCTCAGACGCTCCGTAATTGGTGTATGCATGTATTAAGAATTAAGGTGTCATATACTGACTGAATAGTGAATTCCATGAACAGTAAGGTTCAAGCTAAGTCAATGAAGTCACTTGTTAGGGCAGGTAAAAATCTTATGAAGCCAAGTCTCACATGTCAGTAAACATACAGAATATTTTATCAATTTCGATTGCTAGTTTACTGGGCTGACAAAAGTATTTAAAGTGATATGTATCTGATTTTCGTAGGTATACAACAGGCAGGTTAAATTAGAATCCTTCCGCATTCCTTTCTTCAATTGGTCATTGTCCAGTTTCTAGAAATCCATTTTGTCTGTGTGTTTATTGATGAGGAGTTTAAAACAGAAACATTACTGGATGATAAAGTCTCTCTACACATTTCTCACAACGAAATAATATTAGCAGTTTACTTCCTTGAAAGTTATATTTATTTGCATTCTGAATCGTTTATAGCATAACATCCACATAGAACTGCACATCTGACACAATGCAGTTCTTTCCAAATGTAAATTATATTTAGACAGATGTTTTATTGCGATAGGAAGGAGGTAAAATTACAAGCATTGCACAGTGGCAAATAGAAAACCGTTTTTGCATCATTCAAACCTTTCAATGTAAATATGAATCTAAACAATAAATGTCAGTCTATTTCACTCAACTAGTATCCGCGCATAATACTATTCATAGGCATTTTGACTTCTCGAGTTGCATTCAGTTGTTAATTAAGGAGTCGTGTGCTTATCCAAAGGATGAAGTCCGCACGGAGCTTTAAGAAATTGTTCATTAAGTCGAATCCATTTGTTAGATACTGGAAACATGTAAAATAGCTTTGCAATTTGACTTGACTGATTCCAAGATTGTCCTTGTGTTTTGTTACTCACCCCACTTATCCCCGTACAATACAGCACAAGCTCCGTGCCTGGTATTTTCATCTCCAACTCCAGAACGGTCCAAGTTCCACCAAAATGCAGCAGCTCCTTTCTTGGGCTTTAAAGTGACACCAGCTCGTGGAAATACTGTACCACCGCCAGCCTCCACGTCAGAAAGCTATTTTAAAGTAGAGAAGTGATTAAAATGAGATGTGAAATATTGCTATGGAGGATATTAAGATGTAGCTTGAAGTAGCTTATGCATGTCTTACGTAAATCATGAGTGTGGCGATTCTGTCTCCTACAAATCTCTCCCAAGAAGTATAGATGCTTTTGTCGGGATTATTCATGAGATGGTCTGTATGAGGGACGTACAACCCTCCCAAGCCATAATTGGCAATCTGTAACGCGTGTTAAATCAAACATGAAATTTTCTAATGAATTTGCACGCATAAATGATATAAAAGCATATGTGAGCCGTTTCTTCCTCTTCATACCTGATAATCTTCTGCTTCCTTAGGCTGGAATGCTTTGAGTCCACTAACCAGCTCGACGCGTCTTGTTATTTTAATCATCAACTTATCTTCCCAGTCTTTGATCCAAGCACTAATGAGGATTAACAATTACCAAAAAACGACAAGTCATTAATTTACATCATAAAGAAGAAGCCGTTAAACCCAGACTACAGCCAGATGAAGAGAAAGATGGAAATAATGAAGATGTAAAAGTGATAGAAAAGCAACCAAATGTGTCTCTCACTTACTTCTTACTTGTACGAACAGAGCTTTTGACGAAAGTTCCATTTTTAGCTTGATGCAAAGAAGATCTTAGCTGTTAGGCAAATAAATGATACAGTGAGATATTTCGCACACCAGATTGAATATGAGCAAAGAAGCTAAATAAATATGTGAGCTACACAGGAGTTGAGAATCGTTGTCATGTGCTTATAACGAGGTTGACGAAAAGTTAAAAAGTATCATTGAGATTAAGTGCATAAGTTAAAACTACTTCAAACTACAATGTGAAAAATTGATAGAAGATAAACAAGAATAGAAAACTTGTTGGCTTTGCAAGAAGAGTGAAAAATGAACAAAACTGAACAAATGAGATCAGAGGGAATTTCTTTTTTACAACTAACTTTTTGCTTATTCGTTTTTGACTAACAACATCCACGTTTCCTTCTTTATGATGTCGATGACGAGATCTGAAAAGCTGGAGTCGGATGGAATATATTTAATAAGCTATCATTGTTTTTGAAAAAAATCTCAGGAGTTTAAAATACTAGCATTGTCTTTAATTTGGCAGAAGCCATCAATTTTAGAATGTAAATTACCTTAGGTTTTCCAAGGCCTATTAATTCATCAGTTTGTTTAGACGTGATGAAGTCATGTACAATCACAATGTACGGGTCATGAGATTCCTCTTCAATCTGTGTGAGTGAACAATAGGGAGTCATAGTTAATATAAGTACGATATTATGTCGAATTGCTTTCCATAGTTCAATTTAATATCTTGTGGTATAAAAGCACAAACATAAAGACATTTTAGAACCATCAACAATGAAAATCGATAAGAGATTGAATTTAATTACTTTGCTTAATGGATTTGAAACTTATCTCAATAGCTATAAATATTTCGATAGAGTTCAAATTATCATACATCTTGGTGACCTTCCTCTTTCTAACGACAGTGGGAGTTCTGCATGTGAACTGACTATCCCTACTGCTTTGTATGTGAATGTAAGGAGTATCTCAATTTTATTGCATGCTTTATTGTGCAGAGTAATAATTCGTATTCAGCAAAAGTACATTTCCATTTACACATTTACGCATCTTCCTTTCGTTTTTTGTCATTTGTTGGTCTAGCGAATGCAACATGACTCTGCCTGCTGACCCCAATTTACAAAGGGATAAATAATAACTACTGGTAAAGGCACTTTGATTTTTAATGTAAGAAAAACTACGATTGGTGTCTTGGAATTAAATTACTTTTGAGATGTAAAATATTGTAAAAGAAATTGTACCTTTGAGGTTTGATAAGTAAAATTGTGTTGGTTCATTTACCTTTAACGGAGATATAATGAGGTAAGGATTGCCACTCATCTTCATTCTGCAAACTAATTGAGATTCTAATATTGCTGGCTGCAAACAGAATGAGGCAAGATGATTTTATTTGCATAATTAAGACTAGCAATTTGTTGGCTGTCTTATCGTAAGTTGCTTATCATACCCGAAGCTTTTCTCCTCTACACAACCTCGTGTAGTGTTCTGTTTCCTCTTCCTCTGTTTGTCTTTGAAATAATTTGGGCTGGAATTTGTCTCCACTGTTAAAACTGTACTTGGTACTTTTGGCTAAATGAGGGTTGATTGGAATTTGATTGGTTTTCCATGTCATTCCTCGCGGACCTTGCCGCTCCAACACGTCGTCGTGCTGTAATTTAATCAAAATCAAAATTCAGTAGTTGCATTTATTAATGCAAGTTTAAATTCATTAAATTGAATTACATGTAGAAATTGTGTTTCTAGTTTAGCAGTATTCATAATAAGATGCATTTGCTTTATGTATTTTAAAATAACACATTAGTTGTGAGACTCAGGAAGTCAAAAGATCTAATTCAAAGGCTTTAGCACTCATATGAATTCCTTCATTGTCCGTTATACTTGTCCGATAATTTATATGCTAAAGTCATCTACCGTTTAAGATTCGTTAGTGTCATGCTTTGTAAACTTGTGTTCTATGACGAATATCATTATGTTGCACAAGTCATCAAGTCCCGGAATAGCAGCAGCAGAGAGAATCTTAAGGGAAATACGCCAAGTCCATTTTTAGTGCTTAAATAAGGCTAATGGGATTTTATGTCAGCATTTAACATTCTCTGCATCATCCACAACGCGATATTAAGAAAAATTGAATGTGTTCTCATTAGAGAATGATAAAATCATACAATTATTGCACAATATTCCAAATTATGTCTTGCAATTCATTAGAAGACGTTCACAAGCAACTGCTCGTCTTACCGTTTCAATGGCTGACTGAAGTGACGGTGTAATCTCAGAGAGTATGTGGGTTGCATTCACTTCTGTTAATGCAGCGTCTTCGGCAGCTTGGAGCCACTCGATTGCGCGGTGATATAATCCTTGCGCCTATTTGATTAAAAAATGTTATTTGGGCTAACAAAATGTAATTTTTCGTCGTTCAATCAACCACGACAAATTAAAGTAAGTTGGGAAGTTAAAAGTTGCTTTCAGAATTTGAAAAATGACTTGGGACAATAAGTTTGGAATTCTTTATGAGAGTGATTACTCACAAAAGCGTGTTTTCCGAGGAAGAGCATATCACGAGCTGACAATCCTTCAGATCCTTGGAATCCTGTGAAATTAATAAAAGCAAATCTACTTTTACTCGTACTTCACTTGATTACGATGACTAGTGCAATTTTTGACATCTCTCACGATAATCGTAAAGTCAAAGTACACATGTAAAATGCAGAGTGTATAAGAGTGTTATGCAATCAGCTAAAGTATCTCTGCGCTCTGATGATGGAATTAGGTTACGTGTAAAATGCTTATATGTGAAAGCGAACCCCAAATAACTTCTTTCTTTCATAGAATTATTAGATTAAAGATTATCTTGTGAATATCTGGTGAGCGAAATTAAACTTCCCTTCGTTCATTAAGATTCTTATCTATAATACTTTTGACTTCATACACGTTGCATTCATTCCATGGAATGAGTACTGCTTATCACATGAATGTGCGCAAAGAAAAGTTGTGACCGGAAACTAATGAATTTGTTGTGTAGTTTCTTGAAATAGAAAGAAAAATCCTTAAAATCTACTATTTGTGTCTTTTCCATACGATGAAAACTGTGTGTTTATTCTTCAAGTAGAACAACGTGATTGTCAAAGATGCGTGACAAAATCTAACTGACGCTTAGAACGGCTAGTTTTTTTTATTGGTGTCTTATTGAACTAAAGAATAACTGACCTAGCATTAACGTCTGTTTGGATAAAGGGTAACTGAATTAAAAGTATCGTCGCATTGACCCACAATTCAAAAAATCCAAGTCGGCTAAGGTAAAGAATAAAGGTGAGGATAATCGGTAATTCGTGCCAATCTGGTGTCAGTCGTTGCAATTTGCAATACAAGTGTTTTGGTGCTTCAATAGAATAACGCGACATGAATTACCTCAAAGTGTGTCTTTCATTGCAACTACATTTCGAAAGGTAATGATCATTTATAGGTACACTGCACCAGCTAAGAACTTTTAAATAGCCCGTTGGGCCCGAAGACACATTGCAGCTAACAGTGACTGTTATTGTGTGACTACTGTATATTTAAGACATTCTTTTTGATGCAGCTGACGAAATCAAAAATGTCATTTTAGCTCGTGCCTTCCAATGACATGCAAAATCATTTTTGGTATGACATTTTCGGTACTCCATGTATACCATACCTAAGTACTTTCTATATGTTTCCATTGATCACAATAACACCAACTACAGAACAATGAATAAAACTGCACAAGAGTCTATGCAAAAGTAATGTCCAAATTAGATCAAGGAATTGCAAGAGATGAGACTGCGTGGCGATGCAAGCAGAACTGCATAATAACCGTGTCTCATCAATCAACTCCATTATTGCAAAATTCTCATGAAGGACTTGTAGAAAAACTTGTAAAGTGGTTCCCATCTAAGGATGTTGTTGTGTGAAGACTTTCATAATTGTGTATGCTCATCTTCATCTCCTGAGAAGGTGTTGATGAGTGAGAAGAAATGAGTGAGACTCATTGACTCTCATAATAAGGATTATGAGTTATTTCTGTCTCATCTCAGTGCACAACTGTGCGCTAATAGTTCACCACGAACAATTACTATGCCCTGTGCCCTGGTAAATAGAATGAGGATTCGAAAGGGACGGAGGAGTGCTTAACAAATTCCCGTATGGAATATATTCACTCATATAATATACCTAAGTGTACCTCAAAATATACAATTTCTTTCACGAAATGATTCTTTTATTCATCTCATGAAACTTAAATGTCCGATTTGAATAAATGAAGTTTAAAAATAAGAAAGCCTATGAATTGACTTGTCGAATGTCGATGGAATGAAAGGAAGTTTAAAGTGATGGAGAGACGGAAGAAATCCTGTGAAAATGTGAAATAAAAGAAGTCTTTATCCTGAACAGATTTCACACACAAACTTGACTGATATGACAAACAATTTTGACAGCAGACAATTAGTGGAAGATGTTTGAAGAGGATGAAAAAATCTTTGGAGAAGAGTCGAGAGTCAAGTCAGAGGGTATCAATGAAAAGGGAAAGTGAACAGAATCCACGATTCGATTCGCATTACAGCGTGCACTATTACATCAATCGTGTAATGCATTCCTCCGTTTGGAGCTGCGTTGGGGTATTGTCTCTTCAAATGACATCGGTTGTTTTCATAATGCAAATCCATTGTGATATTTGCCATTCCTCAATGGGAAATAAGCACTTTGGCTCGAACGAAGTGAAGCGAAGAAGGGTTACTAAAGAATCAGACACTGAAGAAGTGTGGGCGAACTATTGTGTCGTTTACATGCAAACCAAAGAATTAGTTATGGTTCACCATTAGCTTTGTATTTTGAGGGCTGCAGGGTTTTTCTGTAAGATTCGTATGATTATTATGATTGTGAAGCCTCGGTCAGAAGTTTGAGGTGTGAGATGTGCTACGTACTCCTTGTGGTTTGACGGAAGGAGACTCTGGGTTTTTTAATACTTTACAATAAGCGATTAAATGACACTAAAAGACACAGTTGTAATTCTTAACACATAGTTGCAGTAATTTGGTGTGTATATGAATCAACTCTTCTATTGTACTTATCCGGATGCATGTGGTAAGTTCTTTATATAGGTTGATTGCTGTCATCAGGGTGCTATTGTATTTTAGCCCATTGAATTGATTGTGCACGTGGGTCTGTCCGAAGAGTAGAATGTCTGTTAGTTTTATTACCTGAAAGAGATCCACTATTGGATAAGACATCTCTTGCTGTCGCCTCTGAGTCTGGCTTGACAACTCCGTCAGACAAGGAGGACATGTCCAACTGATATGTGTCCTGGAGTCTCACGAGGGCTTGGGCAGCTCCGTTTAAATCATCGCCCATTGGAAAGTTATTCCCGTCTCGGTAAGAGCCTATCCAGGAGTATACACCTGAAGAAATGAAAGCATTTTAGTAATTATTATGTTGACTTTTATACCAAACATCGAAGCCGGGAAGGCACCATTAATTATAAAACGCTTAAGGGACCTAGTCGACTAGATATACTTCATTAATTACCGTGCAATCTATTTCTGATCACAAATTTAGTTTTATTAAGAAGCACATGCAATTTCATCTGTCTTTTTGTACTCGTTTTAAAATTAAAACATTTAGTTCTGAAACCCTTGAACCTTCTTTGAAAGCTAACAGTAAGTTTAACAAACCTGTCTTGTTATTCTGTATACAACATTGCATGCTAAAATAAATTAAGTGTCATGTCTTCGTGTTATAATCGGCATTCGTCTTTATGTAGAACTTACATTATATTTTAACAGTACTATATAACATCATTAGTCACCGCTCTAAATGAATCGATGTACTTCACACAAATGGAAACAGGGCTAAAGCCACGTCCAAATCTTCAAGTTAGACTCTTTTAGGAGTGTAAAATTTAAGAACATTCATCTTCTTAAAAAGTAGCAATTTGCCACGGCAAAGCTCGACCTGTTCATGAAACAAAGTGGATCCCGTAAAAGTCTAAAGACGACATAGAAACCAAAACGACTGAAATATTATTAAACTATTTGAGTGCAGTTTGTAGCTAGAGGATTCAATTTAATGCTAATTTGTCTTGGTTCTGTGCCTTTTAACTTCCTGATTATGCAGTACGTCATAATTTCATTGAGGATTGACATTTCCTGAGCCCAGCCATTCCAAAGTAGCATTAACTTACTCTGTATTTGGTTACAAAATGATATTCTAAATTACCAGCTCGTCAGCCATCCCATGAACAAGCGAAAATAGAGTTTGTCATGTTATGAAACCACGAAATGTGTGCAGCGGTTTCTTACAGGTGTCATTATTCTACGCAATGCGTTCCCTTTGACTGTAAACTTTAAATTGCGATATTCGTGTTGTTAATGACACATTTGTGGCACGAGTGGGGCTGTTTTTGCTCCGTCCACGTTGACAGGAAGAAGATTATTCCCGAGAAGTTTTGATATAATGAGATTTTTATTAAGGTGATGCCTGCTACACGCCCTTCTTGCTGCTTATTGTACTTTGTACCAACAACCAACTACTACTCCGGCATGTAGTTTAATCTTTATGCTCGTTAATCCAATTTACAAGCAGTTTTTGTATACAATGTCAGTAGCAGCATTAATCTCTTCAGTCATGAAAGGATCTAAACGACAGGTGTGTAATTAACACTTCATTAAGAATGTACAGATCCAGTATTAAATAAAAAAACCAGGTTGATTTACAAATTAAGCTTACACTTACTAAGTTAGTTGCTAAGTACGCTGATCATTAAAATAAAGCCCTTAATTATTGATTATCGACAACTTGTTCATATATTTCTTCAAGGAAATTATTTTGACTTGAACTGATTTTAAAGAAACTATTGGTTCGATACACTTTCAAAAACTTAATGTTATCTATTTCGTCTTGGTGTAATTCAAGATGAAAGTAAAAATGAGCTAGCTTTATTTTGTAGATCTAGTTAATCCGATTCCTTAAAATAAGAGATAAAGTTGAACAATGAGGATGAGAAAAGTGTAAGTGTACCAGCCTTTGATGTTCAGATATTGTGAGATTGAACAATGTGCTGTTTGCACCCATTCTTCATCAGCTACTTCTACAAAGATGTTACTTTGAGTAGTTTTCTTCACTAGCAAAACTGTACTTTTTGTTGTTAGCATCTGATGTTAGGTATTTAAGTTCTAAATATTATTTTGCCATTAGTATCAATGACCTAGTTGGAGTAACATGCCAGTTGATCTTATTTTTCGACATCTGAAAGGTATATACCCGAGCTGTTGGAGAGTGAAGTCTTTAGGATATTTGAAGTCACAAGTGGAAATCCCAATACAGCACCATTTTTTTATTGGCCTATACGTATTTGATTTGTTTTGATGCATTGCTCATTGTGATCTGCAACTTGCAAATCCCATAAACCACTGAGGAAAATGACACTGCAAATAAAATATTGACTAGTCGATTACAAATTTTGATAAGCCAAACATTAGAAGAAAAGAGACCGAGTAAAAATACACAGTGACTTGCACCTCTGCCATTTGGCATTTTGGCATGTGTTCCTTTTGCAAGTCACAACATATTCCAATTATCTGTCAATAATATCAATGTGGTTAAGTTTGTAAGTTTATCTGCCGAATCTAGTGAAGCATTTGATTTATTCTCACAGAAGGCAGTATCTTATTAGCATTTCCGTTATGCACTTCATTTAGAATGAGTATAACTGCTTTTCTTAATTTTAAGTGCAGTTACACGGTTATAATCGGTAGTTTTGAAGTCTACTGTCTCTTCCAGATCCCATCTTGATCGAATATGGGCTTCTGCAGGGTAGTAATTTGCCCTTGGACTTTAAAGATAAAATTGCATATATACATATGTGAAAATACGGGTTAATGCAATTGGGTAAATAATCTAGCATGGTGAAGGAACTAGTTAGAAAGAATACACTTTCAATTTCAAATCCCACAGTGACTTTTACAACAATAAGACACACCGCAGACAAACGCTTTCGTGATCGGAGAGTAGTTAACCGTGGCTGTTGTGTATTAGAAACACTTGAGGATGCAAATAAACTCACATGAATGAAATCTCGTCATTCTAATAAAATTAAGGTCAGTAACACTATATCACCAGAAGGATTAAATTGCTCATAGCAAATCGATCTTGCTAATTTTAGCCCACGATCCTCCCACAATGCATTCAGGCACTCCATTGTTTTTCCCATTCATTAGGGAATCTTTGTTAGACACACACACACGCACCTTTGTGAGGGTAACATTATGCATATGAATTCTATTCGCACATGGCCTGGATTTGAATGATCAGTCAATAGTAAAAACGGTGTACACATCAGTGCTTAAGATTCCTTGAGGAAAAGTTTAAAGTCTCGCCTGATCAGGGAGTGTTTAAGCTTAATAATATTAATCAGACATCATGTATATATGCGAGATAACCAGAGTGACACTGATGACATGACACACGATGACACCTTGGTGGGCTTGGGCTCTTGGTATATGAACTCTCTCTCTCTACTTAACAGAAGCCCTGTGGTCTACGGATACTCGTAGTATCAATCACACATTCTCAGAATGTGGTCAACAAGGATAACAATCCTGACGAACCTAAGTTAATGCAGACACTGGGAGAAATTAGCATTTGAAACACAATTTGGTATTGTAATTTGTAATTCAATTGGATAATAGAAAGCTCATCTTATAACACTTTTCTTATGTTGAAAGACCTGCTTATTAAAAATGCAGTGACAATAAGTGTTCTATCTTAAGAATTTTTCAAGTCCTTACAAAGTAGTTTTATTCCAAGACTTCTTATGCATTCTTTTTTTAGTTCCTGTATGCATGCCGGGTGCATATTGTGTTCTTTGCTTTTGATAAAAGTAGAGAGACAGTTGGCAGTAGCTAAGGTTTTATTGTATGAAGGAAATTAAAGTATGAAATTTTGGTTTATATTTATGTTTGCTTGGGATATGTTAAATGGCTAATCTTAGTTCAAACACATTTTGAGTGTCTCAGTAAATACATCAAGTGTCTTTTTAAGTTTTCTTGTGATTAGAAAGTTGTCCTGTTTGGATTAAACATTCTAGGCGATCTGGCTATGAATGGGTGTGCATTAGTGTGCAATTAATTCGGGTGCATCACTGCACAACTGTATATAAATAACTTAAAAGGGTAGTATGCAATCCTAATTTAAAATTGATTCTTTAGTTACTCAATTAGTTTCAAGCACTTTCCACAGATTATGTGTTCTAAAGTTTACCAAGTGCCTTTCAATGTCTTTCTGGAGAAAATGTGTGATAAAGTATATATTCTGTGTCTATGCGTGACTGTAAAGTTTCAAGATTATGGAAATAATGCAATTTAAAGTTTAGGAGAGCAAACCTCAAGACGTTGTAAGTGTGTCGAATGTACAGATTGAAATACACTCACAATAGAATTTGCAACTTGTGTAAATAAGCTCACATGCGTTTGCCAGGACATAATGACAAAGTGCTTGGCAGAAAAAATTCACGTGTTATCTTAACAACCACAGTCAAGATTATGATCCTTGACCTTTAGAATAAGTTAAGAATAAGTGTGAAAACTGTGTTGTTAATTTCTAAGATTCTTATTGAGAATTGAGATCATATTATAGCATCAAAGAAGCATGGGATATTCTCTCTCACTGTTATGATATGTAACGCTTGAACTCTCAACGAAAATGCTCATACTGATAACTCTGGTCTGCACTCAAAGATAATTCTTGCTAAGTGAAGGATCCTCTATATCAGCATAAGAACTCATAGCCTAGTTTTAATTAAAGGGTTCACAGATTCTATCAGGAATGGAATGATTTAATTATTCTCGTGATAAGTAAGAAACAATTCCTACCTGTCTGAAATAAAAAGAGGAGTATGAATCAGCATGAAAAGCTAAATTGTTTAACTCGGTCGGAACACCCAAATGCCCATGACTTGTACACAATCTGTTGCTTCCCGCATCCTCTTACTCTTATTTAACCTCAAAATACCACTGACGTATTTAAAATCTGCTAGGCTTACCAAAAATCATGTAACAGAACAATCATACAATAAATCAAGTTTTCGGACAAACTAATCTTAAGTAAAAAGACTCGTCAGTTTAAAACTTTGGATAATATCTGTAAATAAATGTAGATGACTGGTGATCTGTAAGAATGGTGGGTTTTCAGGTTTGTTTTCTGTGGTTTTTATGAATGTAAATGTATCCCAAGAAGTACATTATTACATTTATCTCTTGGTTAATAGTGGGCAATATTGGCTTTAATGACGAGAGCGAAACTATAATGACCGGTATGGATCTACTAATGCATCTCTTGTGTCTTACGGTGTAAAGGATTTAACATGTATTTCACGGCGCGTTAATTGCTTGCAGAAGATATGAGAAATTGTTAAAAACAGATGCTATCTTCTAAGGTACAGATTGGTTGTAGTAAGGTGTGGGAGCATAATTACCCAGGTGCCACAGGAAAAACATTTAAGGCAACGAAACATGAATGGTAGTCTTTTTGGGTTTTATAATTTTTAAAAGAATCCTTAATAAGTATTCATAAAGGATAATGTATTTAAAATATCATATGGTGTATGATGAATGTCATTAATGATCGAATATCACTCCTTGAACGATTAGTAATTCGGATTCAACCTTAATGAAGGATCAACAATACCTGTGCTGTAGTTTGAAATCGCATGTAAAGCAATGTGGACATCTTCCCAGTCTGCAGTCAGTCTTCTTACGAGCAAATACGCTTCAACCGGATGAGCCACGATGTCCTTTGTCGACTTGCCATTTGCTAACAGACGCCTTTGCCCTTCTACGTACCTGCAAATTCATTAATTATTATATGCTTGGGATGAAGCAGTCACGTACAATTAGCACGCCAATCGGGCTCAATAAAGTAAAGATCACTCATAAAAATTGGTTTCATATACTCGTGTGATTTATGATTCAGTTGAAAGAGGCAACTGTCACTGTCGCATAATCTTTATGATTGATCTTTAAATAAATAAAGATGAGAGAAAGTCCCAGCAGTTTAGATTGCATGTGTGAAGGAAGGAGAATAGAATGAAGTGTGAATTGGTGGGGTCGAGCATCCACCTCTCAATAAAATAAAATATCAGTATTGTTTGAAACTTGTAATTATTCTAATTTCTTATGCTGAAATCTCCTGCTTTCGATCCCATCTGTGTCAAGATGAAAAT